>CM042381.1:24248701-24388701 GCA_023634145.1 Thymallus thymallus
GTGGCTGATTTTGAAGGCATTTCCCGGCCCCCAGGACATGGATAAACATCAAATTTTGATGTCAATCTTGAAAAATGTCCCTGATCGCTAATCCCACCAAACATTAGGCTTCGCAAGAACACAAATGCCAGAGTCTTGTATTCATATCAGAGAAACATTTAGCTTTATATTAATTTTGTTTGAAACGGGAACAAAGTCCACTCACCACCTCTGCGCTTCTTCGTAGTTATTAGGTACACCCAAACACTCACAAGAAAGTTCTTGGATTAATCCACAGGTGGTGCTCATTTGGTTTCTCCAATTGTTTTTGTGACCGGTGGCCACTTTAATGAGCTTTCCTTTGTTTCGCCTGTCAAGTACTGCTGACACATTTGTATTGTTAGCATACATGTGCAATAGTAGCCTATTGCTATTCAAGTGTATTATTACTGTACCTGTTTAAAAGGTGATAATGGTTTATGTCAGCTAAGGTTAAGTCCTTTTAGGATGCCCAGGCTGTAGTCATTAGTGCACACGTAGCATAAGTTTTTGCTAAGAAGACAAGAGTTTCTTATTGGACAAGTTCAGGTAGGCCCATTGGCTTCCTTTACTTACTTTAATAATAATAATAATAATACTTCAGGTGTTACTTTAGGTCTGCCATATTCAAATGTTTTTGGGCAATGGCCTAAGTTTATAATTTTTGTAAGTTAATTATTTTGTCAGCAATTTTTCATCATTTTTGTCATCTTTACATTCTTGTAAATACAAACTCTGGATCCAATCTTCATCATCACACCATCACCTGCAATGTTTTCCACCTGATTCCGTCTGAGATGTTGGTGCCCCACACTAAGAACTCCAAAAACTCCAAAAAGTTCTGGGACACTGTAAAGTCCATGGAGAATAAGAGCATCTCCTCCCAGTTGCCCACTGCATTGAGGCTCGGAAACACTGTCTCCACCGATAAATCCACGATTATCGAAGATTTCAATAAGCATTTTGCTACGGCTGGCCATGCTTTCCACCTGGCTACCCCTACCCCGGCCAACAGCTCTGTGCCCCCGGCAGCAACTTACCCAAGCCCCCCCCGCTTCTCCTTCACCCAAGTCCAGACAGCTGATGTTCTGAAAGAGCTGCTAAATCTGGACCCCTTCAAATCTGCTGGGCTAGACAATCTGGACCCTCTCTTTCTAAAATTATCAGCCAAAATTGTTGCAACACCTATCACTAGCCTGTTCAACCTCTCTTTCGTATCGTCTGAGATCCCTAGAGATTGGAAAGCTGCCACGGTCATCCCCCTCTTCAAAGGGGGAGACATTCTAGACCCAAACTGTTATAGACCTATATCCATCCTGCCCTGCCTTTCTAAAGTCTTCAAAAGCCAAGTTAACAAACAGATAACTGACCACTTCGAATCCCACCGTACCTTCTCTGCTATGCAATCTGGTTTCCGAGCTGGTCATGGGTGCACTTCTGCTACGCTCAAGGTACTGAACGATATCATAACCGCCATCGATAAAAGACAATACTGTGCGGCCGTCTTCATCGACCTGGCCAAGGCTTTCGACTCTGTCAATCACTGCATTCTTATTGGCAGACTCAACAGCCTTGGTTTCTCAAGTGACTGCCTTGCCTGGTTCGCTAACTACTTTGCAGACAGAGTTCAGTGTGTCAAATCGGAGGGCCTATTGTCCGATCCTCTGGCAGTCTCTATGGGGGTGCCACAGGGTTCAATTCTTGGGCCAACCCTTTTCTCTATATACATCAACGATGTTGCTCTCACTGCTGGTGACTCTCTGATCCATCTCTACGCAGATGACACCATTCTGTATACATCTGGCCCCTCTTTGGATACTGTGTTTACTAACCTTCAATCAAGCTTCAATGCCATACAACACTCCTTCCGTGGCCTCCAACTTCTCTTAAACGCTAGTAAAACTAAGTGCATGCTTTTCTATCGAACGCTGCCAGCACCCGCCCACCGGACTATCATCACTACTCTCGACGGATCCGAATTAGAATACGTGGACACCTACAAATACCTAGGCATCTGGTTAGACTATAAACTCAACTTCCAGACTCACATCAACCATCTCCAATCCAAAATTAAATCCAGAATTGGCTTCCTATTTCGCAACAAAGCCTCCTTCACTCATGCGGCCAAACTTGCCCTTGTAAAACTGACTATCATACCGATCCTTGATTTCGGCAATGTCATTTACAAAATAGCCTCCAACACTCTACTCAGTAAATTGGATGTAGTCTATCACAGTACCATCCGTTTTATTACCAAAGCCCCATATACTACCCACCACTGCGACCTGTATTCTCTCGTTGGCTGGCCTTCATTATATATTCGTCACCAAACCCACTGGCTCCAGGCCATCTATAAGTCTTTATTAGGTAAATCCCCGCCTTATCTCAGCTCGCTGGTCACCATAGCAACACCCACCCGTAGCATGCGCTCCAGCAGGTATATCTCACTGGTCACCCCCAAAGCCAACACCTCCTTTGGCCGCCATTCCTTCCAGTTCTCTGCTGCCAATGACTGGAACGAATTGCCAAAATCCTTGAAGCTAGAGGTTCCTATCTCCTTCACTACCTTTAAGCATCAGCTGTCAAAGCTGCTTATAGATCACTGCACCTGTATATAGCCCTTCTGTAAATAGCCCACCCTACTACCTCATCCCCATATTTATTTTTATTATTTTCGCTAATCTTGCACTCCAGTATATCTATTTGCACATCATAATTTGCACATCCTTCATTCCAGTGTTAATGCTAATCTGTAATTTATCTCACCACTATGGTCTATTTATTGTCCTACCTTCCTAACCTTACTGCATTTTGCACTACATTTGCACTCTGTATATAGATGTTCTATTGTGTTACTGACTGTATGTTTGTTTACTGTGTAACTCTGTGTTGTTTTTGTCGCACTGCTTTGCTTTGTCTTGGCCAGGTCGCAGTTGCAAATGAGAACTTGTTCTCAACTGACCTACCTGGTTAAATAAAGGTGAAAAAAATAAAATAAGGCCTCTATCCTAACACACACACATAAAGAAAAAATACACATAGGCTACAAACAGACTTCCTGTCAGTAGTGGGACAAATGAGGACAGGCAGACTTCTGATTGGTGCACCACGGATCCTAAGGGAGGGTGTGTCTGTGTGTCCTAAAAGAAGTGGAGGAGAAGGATCAGACTATTTCAGTATCTCTGATCAATGGATCAGCTCTTTTGGGGGATAAATCACTTGACCTTCAGAGTTACAGCATCACAGTACCCCCCCACACACACCCCCACCCTTACCTCTGACTTCAGCACCAGCAGCACCACAGGGTTCACTATGAGCAATCAGGTTCAATTAAGTGTCAAAGGCAGAGGAGAGCTCTCTCTCTCTCTCTCTCTCTCTCTCTCTCTCTCTCTCTCTCCAGTAGTAAGTGTAACAGTAGTGTGGGATCTTCTGAGTGCTTCTGCTCACAGAACACATCTCCTCACATCAATCACACATACCTTCCCTGGAGTAGGCTTTTCCTGCACATACACACACACACACACACACACACACACACACACACACACACACACACACACACACACTGGA
The DNA here is from genome assembly GCA_023634145.1 of Thymallus thymallus. Lineage (NCBI taxonomy): Eukaryota > Metazoa > Chordata > Actinopteri > Salmoniformes > Salmonidae > Thymallus > Thymallus thymallus. Next base: position 24,252,290 of record CM042381.1, read on the forward strand.
GTATGGCTTTCCCTCTGCCCTATGCCCTAACACGCACACACACACACACACACACACACACTCTGGAGTAGGCTTTCCCTGTTTCCTCCACAGTAACATGTCAGCTCTGATTATGTGTTCCGTCTGCTGTTTCCTTCAGGAGCTTCTATTTCTGAGCTGTTTCCCTGTCCTCCACACACGTGTCCAGTGTGTGTGTCACTTCATGCAGTGAAGAAATCCATCACGTAATCTGTTGGTCCCTAACCCTACAAAGGCAACACAACACAAGGTGTGTGTGTGAGTGTGAGTGATGTGTGTGTGTTTGTGTGATTCATGGGCCCTTTAACTGCGTGGGAAATCTGTCTCTTCCCATCAGAACTCATATACAGCGCTGCGATACAGAGTGCAGGAAAACCTAACCCTAACACACACACACACACACACACACACACACACACACACACACACACACACACACACACACACACACACACACACACTAAACAAACCATTTGGAGGCACAAACCATCTGGAGGCACTTTCCTCTGTGCTCTGTCACACAACCAAAAACAACAACAACAATAAATTCAGCCAGTAAAGCCAATGAAGGGAAGGGAGAGGGAGAGGAGAGAGGGTTGAGAAGAGAGAGGAGAGAGGGGTGAGAAGGGAGAGGAGAGAGGGGTGAGAAGGGAGAGGAGAGAGGAGTGAGGGGAGAGGAGAGAGGGGTGAGAAGGGAGAGGAGAGAGAAGGGAGAAGAGAGGGGTGAGAAGGGTGAGGGGAGAGGAGAGGGGTGAGAAGGGTGAGGAGAGAGGGGTGAGAAAGGAGAGGAGTGAGGGGTGAGAAGGGTGAGGAGAGAGGAGAGAGGGGTGAGAAGGGAGAGGAGAGAGGGGTGAGAAGGGTGAGGGGAGAGGAGAGAGGAGAGGGGTGAGAAGGGTGAGGAGAGAGGGGTGAGAAGGGAGAGGAGAGAGGAGAGGGGTGAGAAGGGTGAGTAGAGAGAAGGGAGAAGAGAGGGGTGAGAAGGGTGAGGGGAGAGGAGAGGGGTGAGAAGGGTGAGGAGAGAGGAGAGAGGGGTGAGAAAGGAGAGGAGTGAGGGGTGAGAAGGGTGAGGAGAGAGGAGAGAGGGGTGAGAAGGGAGAGGAGAGAGGGGTGAGAAGGGTGAGGGGAGAGGAGAGAGGAGAGGGGTGAGAAGGGTGAGGAGAGAGGGGTGAGAAGGGAGAGGAGAGAGGGGTGAGGGTAGAGGAGAGAGGGGTGAGAAGGGAGAGGAGAGAGGGGTGAGAAGGGAGAGGAGAGAGGGGTGAGAAGGGTGAGGGGAGAGGAGAGAGGAGAGGGGTGAGAAGGTAGAGGAGAGAGGGGTGAGAAGGGTGAGGAGAGAGGGGTGAGAAGGGAGAGGAGAGAGGGGTGAGAAGGGTGAGGGGAGAGGAGAGAGGGGTGAGAAGGGTGAGGAGAGGAAAGAGGGGTGACAAGGGAGAGGAGAGAGGGGTGACAAGGGAGAGGAGAGAGGGGTGACAAGGGAGAGGAAAGAGGGGTGACAAGGGAGAGGAGAGAGGGGTGACAAGGGAGAGGAGAGAGGGGTGAGAAGGGTGAGGAGAGAGGGGTGAGATGTCTAAACTTCAACAGGTCTTGTTTTGTAAACGTCTGAAGTCTGATCCTCTGATGTCTAACCTTCAACAGGTCTTGTTTTGTAAACGTCTGAAGTCTGATCCTCTGATGTCTAGCCTTCAACAGGTCTTGTTTTGTAAACGTCTGAAGTCTGATCCTCTGATGTCTAGCCTTCAACAGGTCTTGTTTTGTAAACGTCTGATCCTCTGATGTCTAATCTTCAAGAGGTCTGGATTTGTAAACGTCTGAATTCTGACCCGAAACAGTCCTTCGATATAAAAGTCTGATTACTAACCTGAAACAGTAAAACGGAGAGGAGAGAGGGGTGAGAAGGGAGAGGAGAGAGAAGGGAGAAGAGAGGGGTGAGAAGGGTGAGGGGAGAGGAGAGGGGTGAGAAGGGTGAGGAGAGAGGGGTGAGAAAGGAGAGGAGAGGGGTGAGAAGGGTGAGGAGAGAGGAGAGAGGGGTGAGAAGGGAGAGGAGAGAGGGGTGAGAAGGGTGAGGGGAGAGGAGAGAGGAGAGGAGAGAGGAGAGAGGTGAGAAGGGTGAGGAGAGAGGGGTGAGAAGGGAGAGGAGAGAGGAGAGGGGTGAGAAGGGTGAGTAGAGAGAAGGGAGAAGAGAGGGGTGAGAAGGGTGAGGGGAGAGGAGAGGGGTGAGAAGGGTGAGGAGAGAGGAGAGAGGGGTGAGAAAGGAGAGGAGTGAGGAGAGAGGAGAGGAGAGAGGAGAGGGGTGAGAAGGGTGAGGAGAGAGGGGTGAGAAGGGAGAGGAGAGAGGGGTGAGGGTAGAGGAGAGAGGGGTGAGAAGGGAGAGGAGAGAGGGGTGAGAAGGGAGAGGAGAGAGGGGTGAGAAGGGTGAGGGGAGAGGAGAGAGGAGAGGGGTGAGAAGGTAGAGGAGAGAGGGGTGAGAAGGGTGAGGAGAGAGGGGTGAGAAGGGAGAGGAGAGAGGGGTGAGAAGGGTGAGGGGAGAGGAGAGAGGGGTGAGAAGGGTGAGGAGAGGAAAGAGGGGTGACAAGGGAGAGGAGAGAGGGGTGACAAGGGAGAGGAGAGAGGGGTGACAAGGGAGAGGAAAGAGGGGTGACAAGGGAGAGGAGAGAGGGGTGACAAGGGAGAGGAGAGAGGGGTGAGAAGGGTGAGGAGAGAGGGGTGAGATGTCTAAACTTCAACAGGTCTTGTTTTGTAAACGTCTGAAGTCTGATCCTCTGATGTCTAACCTTCAACAGGTCTTGTTTTGTAAACGTCTGAAGTCTGATCCTCTGATGTCTAGCCTTCAACAGGTCTTGTTTTGTAAACGTCTGAAGTCTGATCCTCTGATGTCTAGCCTTCAACAGGTCTTGTTTTGTAAACGTCTGATCCTCTGATGTCTAATCTTCAAGAGGTCTGGATTTGTAAACGTCTGAATTCTGACCCGAAACAGTCCTTCGAAATAAAAGTCTGATTACTAACCTGAAACAGTAAAACGTTGAGGTCAAATCCATAAACAGTCACTTTAAATACTGTACACTGTATTATTGGTTTGTTTATTGTAGAAATATATTTTATAATCCTCTGATGTATGATCCATTTATCTTGTGTAATGTATACAGTGTGTGTGTGTGTGTGTGTGTGTGTGTGTGTGTGTGTGTGTGTGTGTGTGTGTGTGTGTGTGTGTGTGTGTGTGTGTGTGTGTGTGTGTGTGTGTGTGTGTGTGTGTGTGTGTGTTGTGTGTTTGTGTGTGTGCGTGTGTGTGTGTGTGTGTGTGTGTGTGTGTGTGTGTGTGTGTGTGTGTGTGTGTGTGTGTTTAAATGACTGCTCTCTCTCTCTCTTGCCAAACCGAGATATTTGTTATTCGGTCGTGGTGAGTAATGGATATTTGTATGTTTACAATAAATTACTTAATGAATTGAGTTTGTAAATATTTTTACATTACTGTAATATCTCCATGATTTACTGAGCTCTGGTTAGGAACATATCAGTGTGTACAGAGTGTTACAGTATGTACACTATATCACCATAAAGCTTCAGTTTGTGCAGTAGAAGCTGAAGTTGCTTTTATAATATAAAGCTTACTTTTACATATATAAGCTCTATATAAATGCTCCCTCTCACACACTGATGTGGTGGGGGATTAGATCCTAGCACAGCAGTTAAAATCTCATCTGTCCTGTGCTCCCATTCAGATGCCAGGGTAGTGCAATATAGCCTCCCTAATAGCCTTTATGGTGCAGCTCAGGGCCATGTGAGACGCTGGCATAATCAGTGCTCACACACACGCATGCACACACACATGTGCGCACACACACACAGAGCCCCAGAGCAGACATTAATCAGGTGAGTGTGGTGTGGCGGTGCTAGCTACAGCCTGTGGCAGCCAGGCCACTAGCCATCTGTTGTAGTAAAATGGAAAGGCCAGGACACTATTCACTGGAACAATGGCACTATGGGGCACTACATGGCTGTGTGGGTGTCTGGGTGCGTGCCTGTAAGCAAAATGATTATGTGTTGTTGTTTGTGTTGATGTATAAATCTTGGCCGTTTTGGGGCATCCATTGCCAAAAAGATGTGATGCATTACTGCTGTGTTTGTCTGTGTCTGTGTGTGTGTGTGTGTCTGTGTGTGTGTGTGTGTGTGTGTGTGTGTGTGTGTGTGTGTGTGTGTGTGTGTGTGTGTGTGTGTGTGTGTGTGTGTGTGTGTGTGTGTGTGTGTGTGTGTGTGTGTGTGTGTGTGTGTGTGTGTGTGTGTCAAGTGTTGTGTGGACACCCCAGGCCATGCTAGCAGGGTTGATGTCATTCAGCCAGTTCCTCATCAACTCAGGCCTAAAGTCAGAACACACAGCTTTACCTGACTGTCTGTAGAAACAATGTTTAGTATAATCCACACACACACACACACAGAGAGACATTCCACAATTCCATAACACAACACAGACTATTAATCTTAAACACATTTCCTATTTATATCTGGACTAAACAGACATCTTTACAGCCTCTTCGTAAATTAAAAGCTCAATTTCGATCAAATCTCTGATCTCGTTCCTGGTTGCTAACAGAGCTGTTCTGACACCCAGATGATGTTTGTGCGGTTACTTTGTCACAAGAGTAAAAGGTCTGAGGCTAAAGTAAACTAACAAGCTAATAGCGTCCGTTCATCACCACTGAAGAGGACAGAGGAGAGAATCAGCATTCCAAAATTAATGGAAAGTAGGCCTAATCAGGGCGTAAGAAGCCTGGAGGCCTGGAGGGAGAAGACTCTCCTATGGATTCTGTTTCGCTAATGTAACATATATGCAGGGAGTCAGGAAGCAGGTGCAGAAGGTGAATTTAATAATAATAAACATGAAGATAATACAAAACAGGAGACGCATACTGAACGTAACCAAAACCAATACTGCCTGATGACAGAGGCTACTGAACGTAACCAAAACCAATACTGCCTGATGACAGAGGCTACTGAACGTAATCAAAACCAATACTGCCTGATGACAGAGGCTACTGAACGTAACCAAAACCAATACTGCCTGATGACAGAGGCTACTGAGGGCTAAATGAATGGAGAGTAATCAGGGTGGTGATGAAGTCTAGGTGTGCTTAATGATGGGGAGCCGGTGTATGCAATGATGGTTGCCAGGTGCGCGCAATGTGGGTTGCCAGGACCCGTGGTTAGTAGACGGCGACATCGAGCGCCGGAGGGAGGGAGCAGGAGTTGGCTTGACAGCTAGCCTATTCAGCTATAGGCGTATTGACTTTTTCAACCAAACTTTACAATGGTAAATAACAGGGAACAAATTGCAACAAAATGAAAATACATCTATCTATTGTTTCTTGGAAACCACACCGACAGTTTGTGACCAAGGGCTTTGGGACAAAGGCATCCAGCATTTATAAAAGCTTTGCAACACCAACCTTATGTATGGCCTTATATCTAAGGGAGTATGTTTGTTTTATTCACACTACCTGCCTGTTAAGCGCTGTTAGATGCTGTTTAAGTACAGAAGGTGCTAGCTATATAAATAAAGTCTCATTTGAGACTGCTATTACCGATGCATTCACCCTGCCCCATGGGGACGCTGCTGTGTTGAGCATATCCGTCGTTATAAAGCAGTGTCCCGGTGTCATTGCATTACTCATTAGTTGTGGTGAATGACAGAGCTGTCTGCCTTTATGGCTGGGCGTTTCAGCATTAATAAACACTCAGACAGGGTATCCTTGCCTCTTCCTGATGAATGACAATAAGAATGCCTGATGGAAAATGGCTGCCGCTCTTGATGTATATGTTAGGTTTCTGCAGCAGTTGTCATTGCTAATGCATTGCCCTGTCAGGGGAGAGGATGAGGAATGTCTCTCTGGATGGTTGGCTCATAACTACTGTGCTGTACATCATTAGTATGGGAGAAGGAAAACTCCTCACTGCATCATTACTGTTGGTGAGGGTAAGAGGGTGTAGGGTGAAGGGTTAAATGTAGGGTTAGAGTTAGGGCTAGGCCTAGGAGTTAGAATACAAGCAAGATACAAGCAAGATAAGTCAACCTTTTTGTAAAACTCAGCTATCTCGCTTAATCTTATATTACATGGGAAAGGTTGATGTATTATAGTCGTTTTTAATGGGACAAGTATTCTATGATGCACAAGGCCAGTGAAGACAAAATAGAAACATTATTAATGGCTACGTGCATTATAATCAGAAAGGATTCCCAGAAAGGCTTTTAGTAAGAGAGAGAGACACACAGAGAGACAGAGAGAGAGAGAGAGAGAGAGAGAGAGAGAGAGAGAGAGAGAGAGAGAGAGAGACACACAGAGAGACAGAGAGAGAGAGAGACACAGAGAGACAGAGAGAGAGAGAGAGAGAGAGACACACACAGACAGAGGGAAACAGGTGGGTTCTATGGACTGTGAGACCCACTGTGTCTGACTACAACCATACATGAGTGTGTGTATTGTATGTGCATGCGCTTATGTGTGTGTGTGTGTGTGTGTGTGTGTGTGTGTGTGTGTGTGTGTGTGTGTGTGTGTGTGTGTGTGTGTGTGTGTGTGTGTGTGTGTGTGTGTGTGTGTGTGTGTGTGTGTGTGTGTGTGTGTGTGTGTTGTTGTTGTCCATGTGTGCATCAGTGTGTGTGTGTTATGTGTCGTGTGATAACCTGACTGCACACACACACCTCACCACTTCTCTTTGCCCCAGCATTGATCTAACGTGGTCAGCTGAGCTATGGGGCTTTTTCAGGAAGGGAGAGAGACAGAGAAACATACACTACATGGCCAAAAGTATGTGGACATCTGCTCGTCGAAAATCATGGGCATTAATATGGAGTTGGTCCCCCCTTTGCTGCTATAAACAGCCTCCACTCTTCTGGGAAGGCTTTCCACTAGATGTTGGAACATTGCTGCAGGGACTTGCTTCCATTCAGCCACAAGAGCATTAGTGAGGTCGGGCACTGATTTTGGGCAATTAGGCCTGGCTCGCAGTCTGCGTTCCAATTCATCCCAAAGGTGTTCGATGGGGTTGAGGTCAGGGCTCTGTGCACGCCAGTCAAGTTCTTCCACACCGATCTCGACAAGCCATTTCTGTATGGACCTCGCTTTGTGCACAGGGGCATTGTCAAGCCAAAACAGGTAAGAGCCTTCCTCAAACTGTTGCCACAAAGTTGGAAGCACAAAATCGTATAGAATGTCATTGTGTGTGGTAGCGTTAATATTTCCCTTCACTGGAACTAAGGGGCCTAGCCCAAACCATGAAAAACAGCTCCAGACCATTATTCCTCCTCCACCAAACTTTACAGTTGGCACTATGCACTGGGGCAGGTAGCGTTCTCCTGGTATCCGCTAAACCCAGATTCGTCCATTGTACTGCCAGATGGTGAAGCGTGATTCATCACTCCAGAGAATTCGTTTCCACTGCTCCAGATTCCAAATGGCGCCGAGCTTTACACCACTGCATCCGACGCTTGGCATTGGTATGGTGATCTTAGGCTTGTGTGCGGCTGCTGGGCCATGGAAATCCATTTCATGAAGCTCCAGACGAAAAGTTATTGTGCTGACATTGCTTCCAAAGGCAGTTTGGAACTCTGTAGTGAGTGTTGCAACCGAGGATAGATGATTTTTACGTGCTACGCGTTTCAGCACTCGGTGGTCCCGTTCTGTAAGCTTCGCGGCTGAGCCATTGTTGCTCCTAGACGTTTCCACTTCACAATAACAGCACTTACAATTGACCAGGGCATCTTGACGAACTGACTTGGTGCGGCAGGTAGCCGAGTGGTTAGAGTGTTGGGCCTGTAACTGAAAGGTTGGGATCAAAGGTAAAAATCTGTCGTTCTGCCCCTGAACAAGGCAGTTAACCCACTGTTCTTAGGCCGTCATTGTAAATAAGAATTTGTTCTTAACTGACTTGCCTAGTAAAATAAAGATAAAAAAAGTGGCATCCTATGCTGGTGCCACGTTGAAAGTCACTGAGATCTTCTGTAAGGCCATTCTACTGCCAATGTTTGTCTATGGAGATTGCATGGTGGTGTGCTTGATTTTATACACCTGTTAGCAATGAGTGTGGCTGAAATAGCTGCATTCAATAATTTGATGGGGTGTCCACAAACTTTTGGCCATATAGTGTATGTGTAGCCTATATTACAATATGTACAGAACAACCTGGGATATCATTGACTACCTGGAGTCTAAAAACCTGACTGCACCTCCAGCAAACTGAACATTCTCTTGGCAAAGAAAAGCCCAGTAAACTGAACATTCTCTTGGCAGAGGAAAAGACCAGTAAACTGAACATTCTCTTGGCAGAGGAAAAGCCCAGTAAACTGAACATTCTCTTGGCAGAGGAAAAGCCCAGCAAACTGAACATTCTCTTGGCAGAGGAAAAGCCCAGTAAACTGAAAATTCTCTTGGCAGAGGAAAAGCCCAGTAAACTGAACATTCTCTTGGCAGAGGAAAAGCCCAGTAAACTGAACATTATCTTGGCAGAGGAAAAGCCCAGTAAACTGGACATTCTCTTGGCAGAGGAAAAGCCCAGTAAACTGAACATTCTCTTGGCAGAGGAAAAGGCCAGCAAAGTGAGTGAGTGGAAGGGAATAAGGAGAAAGCTGATGTAGTACAGCTTCTTGGCTTGCATTCCTCTCAGATAGAAAATACACAGTCCAGTGGGACTGGAGGGGAGAGAGAGGTGAGAGAGGTGAGAGGGGTGAGAGGGGAAGAGAGGGAGAGGGGTGAGAGAGTTTGAGAAGCAAGGTGATCTGAAGGCCAAAAAGGTGGCAGTTGAAAGGGAGGTGAGAGGCAGGGGAGAGGGATGAGCTGAAGGAGAGAGAGATGGGGTGTGAGAGAGAGGAGGACAGGTGAAAGGACGAGAGCGAGAGGAGGATGGGGTGAGAGAGAGAGAGGAGGACAGGTGAAAGGACGAGAGCGAGAGGAGGATGGGGTGACAGAGGAGGACAGGTGAAAGGACGAGAGCGAGAGGAGGATGGGGTGAGCTAGAAAAGCAAAGGGCAAGATGTTGAGGTACTGCACATAATAGTAAAACATAAACAACATAAAGAATATCCAGTATATCATACCACATCACACCCAAAACCATCCTTTGAGCGTCACTGTCTTTCACCAAAGTATAGTTTTGCAAGTCAAAGCATTTGAATTGCTTGGAGTTTGAGAGTAATGATGAGCATATTATGGTCCATCTGCTTAGAAAACTGCAGGAAGATTTAAAACACACACACACACACACACACACACACACACACACACACACACACACAGACAGACATTTGATTTACTGCTGGTTTCTCTGGTGGAGAAGAAGACCCATATACTGATGAGGCTTGTTACCCTATCTATTTTAAATGGCTCCGTCCTGTATGTCTAAATAACTACATAGCACCCAAAGTAGAGCACACTAAAAACAGGACAGACCACAAACCATTAAACCTTAACCGCTTAACCCCAACTCACTGCTCTCTCTCATTCAATGGTTTGTTCACTTTATCTCTATTTCAAACCCTCTTTCTCTCAGCCCATTCTCTCTCTCAACCCCTCTCTCTCAGTCTCCGTCTCGCTCTCTCTTAATGTCTCTCTGTTCCCTCCCTCATCTCTCTCTTAATGTCTCTCTGTTCCCTCCCTCATCTCTCTCTTAATGTCTCTCTGTCACCTCCCTCATCTCTCTATTAATGTCACTCTGTTTCCTCCCTCATCTCTCTCTTAATGTCTCTCTGTTCCCTCCCTCATCTCTCTTATTGTCTCTCTGTTCCCTCCCTCATCTCTCTTATTGTCTCTCTGTTCCCTCCCTCATCTCTCTTAATGTCTCTCTTTCCACTCCCTCATCTCTCTTATTGTCTCTCTTAATGTCTCTCTGTCCCCTCCCTCATCTCTCTCTTAATGTCTCTCCGTCCCCTCCCTCAACTTTCTCTGCATCTCTCTCCTCATCTCCTGCTGCCATCAGAGGTTGTTGCTGAATAACAACAGCTATGTGATGATAGGCGCTATCACACACACACACACACACACACACACACACACACACACACACACACACACACACACACACACACACAGGCCCTACGAGTGATAGCTGGAAAGTGGGTCAGGCCGCCTTCAGAGAGTCAGTCTGTACCATTCAGTGATGTGTAAATAAATATCCTACATCTGTCACACAAGCGTCAACGTACACACGCAGATGCACATCGACACACGTCACATAAACGTACACTGCACACAGTGGCGTCATGCACTCATGAATTATAAGTCTATGAGCTTCCCAAGTTTTGTCTAGCAACCTTGTCAGCAGGCACTTACTCTAACTTGACTTATAGCTAGTTGAGGCTGGGAGATTGGGAACCTATCTAGCTACCTAACCAAAGCAAACTTAATAAAATTGCTAGGTGGCTAGGAATAAAGAACACTGGCCTATGTGGGTCTGAAATAGTGCAAACCATAGGAATAGGGTGTGATTTGGGACAGTCCATAGCCTCCCTATTTCAGTATGAGTTGGTCATTAGTACGACTGGCTGTCTTTTAGCCAGGCTGATGCAAGGAGCATCTCTCTTTCTATCTGTAGGGGGTTGAGACAGAGAGACATAGAGACAGAGACAGAGACAGAGACAGAGACAGAGAGAGGCTGAGAGAGAGAAAGAGCGAGAGCAAGAAAGAGAGAGAGGATGGGCTGGCTGATTCACAGTGTTATTTCCCTCCAGGCCTCATCTCTCCTTCATTAATATAAACCCTAAACTGTCACACACACAGGCTTGTATAACTGACCTTGTGGGGACACACAATTCAGTCCCATTTAAAATCCTATTTTCCCTAACCCCTAACCTTTACCCAAAAACCTAGCTCCTAACCCTAAACCTAATTCTAACCTTAACCCAAAACCCTCTAGAAATAACATTTGACCTTGTGGGGACTAACAAAATGTCCCCAGTTTGTCAAATGTTTGTTTGTTTACTATTCTTGTGGGGACTTCTGGTCCACACAAGTATAGTTAAACATGTACACACACACACACACACACACACACACACACACACACACACACACACACACACACACACACACACACAGAGTCATGAAATATTAAAGTGCACGGTCCTGCAGGGAGACAACTACAGTGTCGTAGGAGAGAAAACACACTCACTGATCATGCCATATACAGTACAGCTGTGTGTGTGTGTGTGTGTGTGTGTGTGTGTGTGTGTGTGTGTGTGTGTGTGTGTGTGTGTGTGTGTGTGTGTGTGTGTGTGTGTGTGTGTGTGTGTGTGTGTGTGTGTGTGTGTGTGTGTGTGTGTGTGTGTGTGTGTGTGTGTGTGTGTGTGTGTGTGACACTGTTCATCCTTTCTACGTCTGCTCCTGGCAACAACCCTTAAATTCAGGGGAGTGAGGACATTTTGCAGGTCCTCACTTGTAAAACAGCTATTTTAGGCTTAGGGGTTAGGGTTAGAATTAGGATTATGGTTGGCATTAGGGTTAGGAGTTGGGGTTAGGGTTAGAATTAGGGTTAGGGTTAGGGGTTAGGAAAATAGGATTTTGAATGGGATTCAATTGTTGGTCCACAAAAAGTCCTCACAAGTGTGTGTGTGTGTGTGTGTGTGTGTGTGTGTGTGTGTGTGTGTGTGTGTGTGTGTGTGTGTGTGTGTGTGTGTGTGTGTGTGTGTGTGTGTGTGTGTGTGTGTGTGTGTGTGTGTGTGTGTGTGTGTGTGTGTGTGTGTGAGACACTGTTCCTCCTTTCTATGTCTGCTCCTGACAACAACCCTTATTTCCCCTCGGGTGATGAATAAAATACATGTATTGATATTCTAGATGTTGATGACTCCATTGTACTAGCACTGTCTGTAGGTAGGCTATAGGGATGAACACACAGCTAATTGTACTAGGATGGTACATCAGCATAGTGATATATAGTGCATTCGGAAAGTATTCAGACCCCTTGACTTTTTCCACATTTTGTTACGTTACAGCAACATTCTAAAATGTATTACATTTATATTTTTCCTCATCAATCTACACACAATAATTAATTACAAATAAAAAACTGAAATACCTTATTTACACAAGTATTCTGACCCTTCTGCTATGAGACTCGAAATTGAGCTCAGGTTCATCCTGTTTCCATTGATCATCCTTGAGATGTTTCTACAACTTTACCACCTGTGGTAAATTCAATTGATTGAACATGATTTGGAAAGGCACACACCTGTCTATATAAGGTCCCACAGTTGACAGTTTATGTCAAAGCAAAAACCAATCCATGATGTCGAAGGAATTGTCTGAAGAGCTCCAAGACAGGATTGTGTCGAGGCACAGATCTGGGGAAGGGTACCGAAACATTTATGCAGAATTGATGGTCCCCAAGAACAGTGTCTTCCATCTTTCTTTAATGGAAGACGTTTGGAAGCACCAAGACTCTTCTTAGAGCTGGCTGCCCAGCCAAAGTGAGCAATGGGTCCTTGGTCAACTCTGACAGAGCTCCAGAGTTCCTTTGTGGAGATGGGAGAACCTTCCAGAAGGACAAACATCTCTGCAGCACTCCACCAATCAGGCCTTTATTGGTAGAGGGGCCAGACGGAAGCCATTCTTCAGTAAAAGGCACATAACAGCCCGCTTGGAGTTTAGCAAAAAGCACCCAAAGGACTCTGGCTATGAGAAACAAGATTCTCTGGTCTGATGAAACCAAGATTGAACTTTTTGTCCTGAATGCCAAGCGTCACGTCTGGAGGAAACCTGGCACCATCATGCTGTGGGGATGTTTTTCAGCGGCAGGGGTGTGGAGACTAGTCATGATCGAGGGAAAGATGATCGGAGCGAAGTACAGAGAGATCTTTGATGAAAACCTGCTCCAGAGCGCTCAGGACGTCAGACTGGAGCAAAGGTTTACCTTCCAATAGGGCAACAACCCTAAGAACACAGCCAAGACAATGTAGGAGTGGATTCTGGACAAATCTCTGAATGTCCTTGAGTGGCCCAGCCAGAGCCTGGACTTGAACCCCATCGAACATCTCTGGAGAGACCTGAAAATAGCTGTGCAGCGAAGCTCCCCATCCAACCTGACAGAGCTTGAGAGGATCTGCAGAGAAGAATGCGAGAAACTCCCCAAATACAGGTGTGCCAAGCTTGTAGTGTCATTATGGGGTATTTTGTGTAGATTGATGAAGATTTTTTTTTTTTACATCCATTTTAGAATAAGTCTAACGTAACAAAATGTGGAAAAAGTCAAGGGGTCTGAATACTTTCTGAATGCACTGAATACCTGTAGCTCAGCTTATTTGAAGAGGAGGTGAAAATGACTGACTATCGATAGAGTTGTGCATTAACACAATTACCTCCCACTCCACAGCTGAGTTGGAGAGAGAAGAGCAATGTTAGTGTGTATACGTCATTGGGAGTGGCTCTGTTGCAGAAGACACTGTTGCTCTTTTCAGTTCCATTATATCAGTTTTGCAGTGATATTATACTGCCATCTACAGCACTGATCTCTTATAGCCGGCTCTGTTTTATAAGGAGTACACTGTCCTCTTGTGGCCAAGTTGAAAGAGCCTAAACCATTTGAGTTGAACATGACATTTTATTTCATTTTTTTATTCTGCAAGCAAGAATTTCCCATTTTAAAATGATTCATCATTAACCCTAAGAAAGTCCTGATGGATCTATTTTTATATACATATTAAATCATTGGGTAATAGCTGTCTATTAACTAATTTACTGCCTGGTGATGTCACCAAAACTCCACCCACGCAAAACCTGCTGATTAGAACATCTTAGAACATTCCACACACTTTTACAGTGTTTGTTTAATCAGCTGTTCAACGATATTATACAAAACATTGGAAAAAATGAATTTTGAATGCACTGAGCCTTTAATAATTATGTGATACTTCCAATTTTCTTTTATATTTTCAGTAAGTGCACATTTGATTGACTATGATGTTAATTATTTTGATGTGGGGTGAGTAATTAGGCATATTATGGTGCTTACAAAAACTTTGATAACCGACCCTGCCACAAGGACACATGAATGAAATTGATAGGTTACTCAAGTCATGTGATGCATTGGTTGCGGAAGTATGGCGCTGTATACTGCTGCTTTTATTCTTGCTTTTTTGCATTTAGCCAATTTAACACCCTTGTTTTTACCTGAAGGTAAGCAGAACTCGCCTAATCTGTTTGTTGTTGATATCCCGCTACTCTTTTGGACGCACACATCGACGTGTGGAGGAAGAAGCTAACTAAAAGTCAAGTGCAACAAGCCATGTAGTGCACTGCTGTTGAAAGCTGCTTTTGTGTGGAAGGTTAACTACATAAATTGCTTCTGATCTTGATCTGGGCAATTGACCAGACTGTATTTAATAAGCCTAATGAAAAAAGAAAGAACATAATTAGGCTACCGAAATGAATCGCCTGTTATAGCTTATTACATTGCGTAAGACATGCAACAGTGACACAACAGGAACATGTTATAGCCTACAATGTTGCCATTGAACAAAAAAGTGACCGTTTGTAACAATGTGACCATCAAAAGCATAGGTCTAACTGATCATGTTTGTGTTTTGATTCTTTTGTATACTTAAAAAAAAAAGAGGAATATCACTTCAAACAATGGATGTCACAGGTATGTGAAACTGTAAAAGCTGGAATGTAAATCCATCGTTATTTTTTAGGAAAGCAGATGACATACATACCAGAGTTACTGTACACATAGTCATCTTTTTCCTTCCTGTAAGAAATTAAAGCAGTAGGCCAAGACCTTCCTCAAACGTATTTGCTTGTCAGTATGATGTTGTCATCCTTTGTAGACTGACTGTGTGGCCTATACCTGTTTTTGTTATTACAGTATAATAAAGTATATGATCTGGAGGAGTACTACCATCGCCTGGACATCTTCACTAGGCATAAAAGGAGAATTGACCATCATAATGCGGGGAACCACACATTCTCAAGTAGGCTATGATGCATTTATTTATTTTAAACTATTTGTCAATATCTTCACAACATAACTTCCAATGTATTCATAATGTAGCTTTATATACATACTTGTTTTACTTTCCTTTTCCCAGTGGGACTGAATGAGTTTTCTGGCATGAGCTTTGCAGAGTTTAGGAAGACTTTCCTCCTGACTGAACCTCAGGTACGGCTGTGAAATGTAATTACTAAAATGTGATCCTGTAGTTAACCACAATTCTATGAGCTTCCCTGATAAGATAGCCTAATCAATAGTTACTGCTCTTACATGCATCTTCATCAGAACTGCTCTGCCACCAAAGGGAGTCACATCAGCAGCCATGGGCCATATCCTGATTCTGTGGACTGGAGAGCGAAGGGAAACTATGTGTCACCTGTCAAATACCAGGTACTACGTTTTCCTTATAGGCTAAATATATTGTGTGTACTAGTATTAAGAACACCTTCCTAATATTTAACACCCTCCTGTTTTTCCGCTCAGAACAGCCTCAATTCATCGTGGCATGCTGGCCCATGTTGACTCCAATGTTTTCTACAGTTGTGTAAAGTTGGCTGGATGTCCTTTGGGTGGTGGACCATTCTTGATACACACTGGAAACTGTTTAGCATGAAAAACCCAGCAGCGTTGCAATTCTTGACACAAACTGGTGCGCCTGGCACTGTCTACCATACCCCGTTCAAAGGCACTTAAATATTTTGTCTTGCCCATTCACCCTCTGAATGGCACATATACACAATCCAACTCGTAGTTGTCTCAAGGCTTAAAAATCCTTATTTAACCTGTCTCCTGCCCTTCATCTACACTGATTGTGGATTTAACAAGCAACATCAATAAGGGATCGTAGCTTTCACCTGGTCAGTCTATGTCATGGAAAGAGCAGGTGTTCCTAATGTTTTCTACTCTCACAACAACATGACATTTTCTGATGGATTGGCTGTTTGGGGGCAAGTGGAAAACAACAAAGCAGCTATACATTTATGACTGTGCTGTGTTGATATCATGTTGGCTGAGTGTGCTATTGTTGTGTCCTAAGGGTCACTGTGGAAGCTGCTGGACCTTCTCCACTACTGGCTGTCTGGAGTCTGTGATGGCTATAGCTACTGGAAAACTCCCACTTCTGGTAAAAACTAGCCCTATTTCTCTTGTATTTTCTACTGTGTCACACTACGTTGGCAGTCAACCTACTATGTTCCACTGTATGGTTTTGTCTGAAGCGGTACATTAGAAATAATGGGTTACAGAAGTTGAATTGGTTGTTGGTAATAGCCTTGTTTCAGTGGTTTATCATTCTATATTTTCCAGTCTGAGCAGCAGCTGGTGGACTGTGCTCAAGACTTCAACAATCACGGATGTATGGGGTTGGTAACCTACCATCTTAAAATCACATGCGCTTATCACTCCTGTCCTGCATGTGACTTCTCTGCCTCCTGATACATACTGTAGCTATCTGTCTACAAAAACATCATTCAGATACTGTAATTGATTGGTTTCAGGGGACTCCCAAGCCAGGCATTTGAGTATGTTAAATACAACAAAGGACTCATGACCGAAGATGACTATCCTTACACGGGACATGTATGTATTTATAATTTGTTCTTTGTGTAAAAAAGGAAAACGGTAATCACACAAGTAACAGTGTTATACTAGTATTTAATCCTTATTACTCACTTGTTTGGATTACTCACTATATACTTTTTTTTTTTTTTATCCCAATTCCTTTTTTTAGGATGGCTTTTGCAATTTCAAGCCCGAGTTGGCAGTTGCCTTCGTGAAAGATGTTGTCAACATAACAAGTGTGAGAGACTAAAACCAAACATTTCACAACCACTGCATCTGTTCTACTCATTGTTTTCTTGTTCGGCAACTGGTATGTTGTACTGTCTTCCCCCATAACAGTATGATGAAAAGGGCATGGTTGATGCTGTGGCCAGACTGAACCCAGTCAGCTTTGGCTATGAAGTGACCAATGACTTCCTCCACTACAAAGATGGTGTGTACAGCAGGTGAGAGTAAGCCCAGTATACGCTCGTTGCCCAGTACACTCTCGTTGCCCAGTACACTTGTGTTACCCAGTATCACTCCCACTTAACGATAAATGTTGGGTGGCAGGATTAAGGAGCTTTGTGGGAATTTAATTGTGGACCTCCTAAATCTTATCAAATAATGTGTGGAAGGTAGAAGACTGTACTTATGAGTCATACAATGTTGCAGTACAATACTTTAATGAACTGCAAAGCTCCTTGCCGTTCACATAAGGTATACAAACTGCAAATGTGACCATCTATTACAATGAATTAACTTGTGTCCCCCATGTGTTTTAATTTATAATGTATTCTTTGTTTGTACTAGCACTACGTGTAAGAACACTACAGGCAATGTGAACCATGCTGTACTGGCTGTGGGATATGGTGAAGAGAATAGCACTCCATATTGGATTGTGAAAAACTCCTGGGGCACCAACTGGGGAATGGATGGGTAAATACATAAAAAAAATATTCGGTGCTGTTGAACGTCCTTTTATTTACTAATGATAACTATATAGATTCTTCATGAACACCGATCTGCTATTGAACACCCAGACAGTGTAGGACATGTATACCGCAAGAGAGCTGTCTGACTATCTCCTTTTACTTTAAGGGTCAAGTTATACTGAACAAAAATATAAATACAACATATTTTTACTGAGTTACAGTTCGTATTAGGAAAATAAGTTAATTAGGCCCTAATCTATGGATGGGCCTTGGAGGGCATAGGCCACCCACCTGGCAGCCAGGCGCACCCACTGGGGAGCCAAGCCCAACCAATCAAAATGTTAGACAGAAATACTCCTCGCTTTACATGATTTACATTTTGTTCAGTGTAATAGTTGAGGGAGCGTGCACTAGGCATGCTGAATGCAGGAATGTCCACCAGAGCTGTTGCCAGATAATTTAATGTTCATTTCGCTACCATAAGCCACCTCCAACGTTGTTTTAGAGAATTTGGCAGTATGTCCAACTGGCTTTACAACAGCGGACCACATGTATGATGTTGTGTGGGCGAGCGGTTTGCTGATGTCAACGTTGTGAACAGAGTGCCCCATGGTGGCGGTGGGGTTATGGCATGGGCAGGTATAAGCTACGGACAACAAACACAATTGCATTTTATCTATGGCAACTTGAATGCACAGAGATACCATGACGAGATCCTGAGGCCCATTTATCCACCGCCATCAACTCATGTTTTAGCATGATAATGCAAGGCCCCATGTTGCAGGGATCTGTACATAATTCCTGGAAAATGTCCCAGTTCTTCCATGGCCTGCATACTCACCAGACATGTCACCCATTGAGCATGTTTGGGATGCTCTGGATCAACATGTACGACAGCGTGTTCCATTTTCCAGCCAATATCCAGCAACTTTGCACAGCCATTGAAGAGGAGTGGGACAACATTCCACAGGCCACAATCAACAGCCTGATCAACTCTATGTGAAGGAGATGTGTCGTGCTGCATGAGGCAAATGGTGGTCACTCACACCAGATACTGACTGGTTTTCTGGTCCACGTCCCTACTTTTTTTTTTAAAGGTTTCTGATGCATATCTGTATTCCCAGTCATGTGAAATCCATATATTAGGGCCTAATGCATTTATTTGAATTGACTGATTTCCTTATATGAACTGTAACTCAGTAAAATCTTTGAAATTGTTGCATCTTGCGTTTATTTTTTTTCTTTATAGCTTACAAAATCTGTTTTGTTTTGTATTTCCTCAGATATTTCCTAATAGAACGAGGGAAGAACATGTGTGGACTGGCAGCCTGTTCCTCTTACCCTCTCCCCCTGGTGTGATGTAATGGGAAGTATATAATGCTGCAGTTAGTCTTCAGCTACAGTACAAAAACTCAGGATAAACTGGATAATTTCTCAGTAGGAGGACAGGGGTGGGCATCTCTGTTATTTGCATGGACATGTTTTTAAGAACTGTAGTTATGTTACAATCCGAGTTTTACATTTGCTAAGTTACTTACTTTAAATTAATTATAACTTGATTGTACTGTAGATGGTATTTGGATGGTTAGTTAGTAGGCAATGCCTGGGTAGTGAGAGTCTTTGAATCATGTACTTATGTAGCAACATATTGCTCAAGTTTTATTAGTGTGTAAGAGATCCTCTTTAGTACTGTAGTAGTCTACTGTCACAAAAGCATCAACAATATTTTATTTATATATTCTTAAGCAAAATTATATTGATATCTGGTTCATTTTTTATAAATAAAGTGTCCCAAGTGAAGTGTCTGCTCTGTTATATAATAAGCATAGTAACCAATAAGCTGCTGTGAATTATCTTGCACAACACAGGGGAGGGGCTTGTTACAAAACACCATCGTGGCGGGAAAGTGTTTATCTGTCGTACAGGATAAGTCAACCAAGAAGACTCAAGTAAAAAAAAAAATACAACTGTTCGGACCTAGCTCGTAAATTAAGTATCTGCGACTCCGTATGCCTGATGGATTCGGAAGATTCAAAACTTCCGAACGTGAAATTGTACTACATATTGCAGGTAAGATTAAGGACCATCGCTTATACACCTATCCATACACAACCACCTTTGAAATATTGCTAGTGAGTCACAAGTTGTTTCCATTAACTTGTCCAGTAATTTTTTAGTTTTTTGTCAAGATGTAAAGTTCGCGTAGAAGCTAAAACAGCTGGACGTAATGACGACACCTATGTCGAATAAACATGTACTTGAAGGGTTTCCTTACCATTTAGGCAAATTGCGCATTAATAAATTGTCGACAGCCTGTGTGCCCTCCAACATATATTTTTATTGTCCCAGGTAGCCCGCGAAAACCAGCATGGATAGAATGCAATAAGTGATTAATTTGCCATATTCTAATAAATATCATGCGCCAATGTATCGCTACGGTCCATGTCATCAGGTGCACGTCATGGTGAAAGTTGCACTCCTGTAGATTTCCAGCCAACCAGAACAGCAAGGCGAATCAATTCCGGCATTATTGAAAGTCAGGATAATAATCGTCCTGGAAAGAGAACATATTTGTATAGTTTTAATCTGATTGGGAGTCCCATAGGGTGGCGCACAATTGGCCCAGCGTCGTCCGGTGTAGGCGGTCATTGTAAATAATTTGTTCTTAACTGATTTGCCTAGTTCAATAAAGGTTAAATAAAAAGAACGTGCACCGCGTATCTTAAGTGATTCGGCAATGTAATGTATTCGAAAAACACCGGTTCCATCAGATTTGTCGGCATAAAGAAAGATCGATAGAAGAAAAATCCACCCCTGTCGAACGGATTAAACGTCGATCTCTAGAAAGTGTCTACCATCTTCCGTTTGCATAAACAACATTTGCGACATTGCTTTTGTCGAATATCTGGGTCAATGTTAACCTATCTACTGATACAGCTGACTACCCCATTCTGAGGCAACGGATTTAGCGCCTATTGACGATAGTATCTTGCGTTTTGTTAAGAGCCCCAACGCTTGCTCTAAACATTAACACTCATCGCTTGAGGTACGTTTTTGGAATCACAAGGAACGTATATTTCATATCAGCAAGAATGAACTAGTAACAAAACAATTAAATGACTACACACCTTCATAGGGTTAGTGTTCCCACAAAGCCATATCTCCATGTTACATCGCATGTTTACAAAATACATAGGTGTACATGTGGTAGTTAACTATCCAGTGGTCTGAACACCTGTGTTTAAGCATAAGTGGGGAGGATGTGTAGATTGTCAACTAGAGGCACAGCTTGTGGATCTGTTCAAAACTGCTAAAATAAGTGTATATTTGTTTTAATTGAAATATTCTTTATCGCATTATCAAAGATAAGGGGCATATCAGCATATGTTTCAGAAAACTGATTTGAAAGTGATGATTATTAAATGAATTTGCCCACTGTAAAAGTAGGTTGCAATGATAGTAATGTAGCCATAACCACTAAAAGGAGACCTAGGACCAGCATGTGTAGCTTTTTAAAAAACATCTAACTTGTCTCTCGTGGACAGACATCGAGAAGCATCTGACTAGCGCCAAAGAGGATGTAGCATGGACTATTCGGGTTTCCACGTACAGCCACATTCAACATTTGGTATACATTTTTAGGTTAGCAATAAGGTTAGCACTGTGGTTAGGGTTAATTTTAGGTTTAAAATGTTAAAGGTCGAATTTGAGCCTTCACAATTTTCAAACAGAAATAGGGTTTACCCTTTGGTGGTTGATAGCTAGATGTCATGCGCGCAGCGACTGTAACTACTTCGTTTGCTAAACTAGTCAGTAACTAATCCAGTATGTGTTGACATCATTTCACATAATTTGTTTTTGGACGGAAACTGTAGAGATCGGTAATAAATAGCACTTCTGTAGCCAAATATCTTATTCATAAGTATTTTGTTTTTAAGTATTAAATTACCTGGTATGATGGGGAATTCACCTTTATGACTTTGTGGCTGTAGTAACTACTTACCACCGTCTGTTCGCCTATTCGTGGTTTCCACTAGCTTCTATAGCCAGTTAGGTTCCAGTCAGTCAGATTCCACTGCTTTCAGTCATAATGAGGTTAGCAGTGCATGGTTACGGTTAATGTTAAGTTGAAAATCCAATTTTAAGAAGATACATTGTAGAAATGGGCGGGGTTTATGACTGTGATTATAGGAGCTAGCTTTCTAGCTGAATATACCACTGTGCTAAGTTTATGATAAACTTGTTTAAGTCAATGTCAAATTGAAAAGTATCCCAACATTAATTGCAGGAAATGAAGCCAGCGGACACTGAGAATGGTGTCCCTGTACGCCATTCAGCTAAAGAGGGGTGCAAACCTAAGACATTCACCCCAGATGAGGTACTGGTACCCCAGCCCAGCTTCAAAGAAAATCAAGGAACAAAAAGAAAGGTACGTTTTTCCATCCATATGATGACCACTGTTGCATGATGCAATTCCAACGTGCAAGTTCAATGCAGCATGATTGTTTGTCTCAAATTTGTGTATAATGGGCTATAACCGCTAGTAACTTTACAATTAAATGCAATTTGTCTCAGAGAAAAGCACTTCCTTTAAAAGTGGAAGGAAGAATTGAAAAAGTCAAAGAGAAGAAGAAAGTAAAAGATGAAGACAAGGATGTAAGTGTTTGTCGTTACACAAGTTCTTAGGCCAAATTACCTAGTATTGTACTCAAATGGTCTAGCATTATAGAGACATGCCAGGGTCATGTTTCATGAGGCACCAAACGGAAGAGAACTGATTTGTATTGTTATGTTGAAACGTATTGAAACAGGGAGCGACTACCTCAACTTGTCCAATAAAAAATGCTTGTTTTTCTTTTCCGTTGCGAAACCTTTGCTATGGCGTGTGTAGTGGACATGAGCCTTCAGGCCAATGGAGGATTTCCTCTTGGTCTAACGGTTCATATCCCGCAAGTTACACTGACGCCCAACGTGGTGGCCCGATCTGTCGTGGGGGTGATTGTAGCAGACATGAGTCGGTCATGGTTGCTCATGGTCACGTGATGGGTAGCCCCACCTGCGACTTCAAAATCAGTCAGCCCTAGGGCCGATACGGAATTTCCTCTTGGTCTAATGGTCAAGACGTTGGTTTCTCCTGTGATAGACCCATGTTCGTATCCTGCATGTTACATGTGGACTAATGCAGAGGTTTTCAAACCTCTCCTCGGGGACCCCCAGCCGTTCCATGTATTTGAACTATTCTTTAGCTAGCACACCCGGTTCAACTTGTCAACCAACCCCTGCTAAGACGTTGCATGCATCAACCAATGGTTGTGTGCCACGTCTTCGACTTCCGTCGAGAACACCATATAGCTATAACAACTTATTATCTGGTTAGCTGATGTGTAAAATACTGACCAGGCATTGTGGCATGCATCATCAACATCTGAGCAGAGGAACACAACCCTTGTTTAGGTGATCAGGTGAGCTAGTTCAGGGCTACAACAAAACTGTGAAACGTCTGTGGGTCCAAGAAGAGCGGTTTAAACCACTTCACTAATGAATACAACCCTGTTGGTGACCTCACACTACTGCTTTCACGTTGCAGATACAACCTGGAGGTCTATCGGCATATGAATTGGAACGGTTGGAAAATATCAGACAAAACCAAGAGTTCCTGTCCTCCATAAAACTGCTTGAGGTTAGTTTGTTGAAGAACAAAGTTTCAATGTTATCTACCTATGCATATTTCCCTGAAACTCCTTGTGTGGTGAAATGAATAACTTATTGTTTCCTCAATAGGCCAAGCAGGATTTGAAACCAGAAACAACACAGAGAGGTCTCAAGAAACAGAAACTAAAGTAATGACAGATTTAAACAGTTGGCGCAATGACTGAAAATATTGATTTTGTACAACTTACTTAAACATTTCCTGTGTACTGTGTTTATGTGTTTACATTGGTCGAATTTGGTCTCAGTGCAAATTGAATGAGCTTCTGTTATACTTAATCCCTTTAGGACATAAGACCCATATGAGCTTCTGTAACTTATGGCATACAGAATGTATTTATTATGGCCAGCTTGGATAGAGAATGTCAGTGTGACTCGTTTCTGTTTCTAACACAATGTAACTAACGTCTTGGCTCACTACAGTAAGGTAGCCTGGACAGAAATCCTGCCTCCTCGCACCAAGTCCTTGAGAATCCAGAAGAAAGAAGCAGAGTCACTCACCCTGCCCCCGGAACCACGCAAGATTTATTATGAAGCCGACCGTGTAAGTGACTGACCAATCGTAAAGTGCGACGTGAGTAACTGACCAATAGGAAATGCTCTCATGTTAAGAAATTGTACTTCTACACTACACAGATAAACACATTTGTTCCATTTTAATCTTGAAACAGGGCTTATTTCTCATGATGATGGTTGGTTTGTTTTCTTTATGTTGACGTGTATTTACTAAAGATTGAACGGGCCAGGAAGCCAGAGGGGCCCATTAGTATGGAGCCAGTCAACATGGAGGAGGATAGTTCACTACCACCTGAGCTTCTCAAGCTGTGGACAGAGGTGGCACATTTGTTCACCATTACCTACTTTTCTCCAGATCTGGGACCAGGCTAAATCTTCAGTCCTATGTTCATCATAACTGTTTACAGCTTCACTCTTCTCACTGTTCTTTGACAGTTTTTTATTTTATTCCACAGGATGTAATCAAAGAAGAAAAGGAAGAGTTGGATCTGAAAGAGTGAGTTTCATTTGGGATGTTAAGGGATTTGGCCTTTTTTCTTAGCGTTCTGTGGCAAACATATATTTTTTGTATTTGATGGACATCCTGTATTGATTTGAATGTGAAGATGTATTAAACCCTAACCTGTGTCAGGCTGACATTACATTGAGTATGTTTCCAGGTACCGTAGTACTCTGAAGAGCATGGAGCTGAGTGAGATTGGAGGAGTAGCTAAGGTGGTGAAGAGTCGTATCTTCTCTGCTGCCTTTCACCCGTATAGTAGTTGTCTGCTCATGGCTGCTGGGGACAAGTGGGGCGCAGTGGGGCTGTGGAACCTTGTGAGTCCACTCAACACACACACACACACACACACACACACAGTGAAGCAGTAGAGTTAATTTGTGACTGGGCTTATTTTTCTTTTTTCTTTTTTCTCAGGAATCTGGTATGGGTGATAATGTCATGCTGCCATTTTGATTCCTCAGTTCTCTTGTAGTGTTCAAAACAACTGGGAACTCAGAAAAATATGAGGTCAAATCATGACGTCAGTGATCTTCAGGTCGGAATGTTGGATGACTGTTCAAATCGATTTTTCCCAGTCGGAGCTAGTTTTTTTCAGAGTTCCCCGTTGTTCTGAATGCACTGAAGTCGGAAGTCGGGAGATTTTGGTTACATCGTGCTGCTGTTTGTTTCCTCAGGACTCTGATATGGGAGATGACGGCGTGCTGCTGTTTGAGCCGCATGTCCGGCCGGTGGCCTGCATGGCATTCTCCAGGTCACGTCCTACAGACCTGTTGACCCTCAGCTATGACGGGACACTACGGAGCACAGACGTGGAGAAATGTGTTTTTGATGAGGTACCCCGCATAGTACAATGATGATAAAGTTTACTAAACCGTTTTTTCCAAAGCGACATAGAACATTGAGTGCATGCATTTTTGTATGTGTGACCCCAGTGACTGGGGAATTGAACACAAAGCAGACTTTAGATTCCCTGTTCTGTCTTTGTTACATTATCTCTGTCCTTTCTCCAACTAGCTGTATCGGATCAAGGATGGCTTGAGAACCTTTGACTTCCTGTCACATGACTGTTCGACACTGGTCACCGGGGACTGGTATGGAGACGTTGCCATTGTTGACAGGCGGACTCCAGGGTAAAGTCGCATAGTTTTTTTTCTCTCTGTACAAGGACGGGCCATTGTGTTTAAGTCAAGTCAAAAAGCTTATTGCTAATGCGTTATCAATGTTGTCTCGTTTTTTACTCAGAACCTCTCATGAGTCCCTCCATAGCCTGGATACCAAGACGGTTCGCTGTGTTCATGTCCACCCTGTTCAGAAGCAGTACATCATGGTGGCTGAGAACAGGTACGAAATGAGAATCAGTGCTATGATATACAATATGACAACCAATCAGGTCGACCCATGTCAACATGTCAGCCAATCAGGTCGACCAATCTCCACACTCGAGCCTTGAGACAATCCTATGCTTTAATAAGTTGATTTGTGTATTTTGTGTAAGTTTGCAAAATGATTACTTACTGCAGCCCTGTGAGTTGTATGAATAGTCCTATTCAGGAAATCTACTTCATTGAGCTTTTATGTTGCCAAAACTAATATTGATGTTTTGTTTTTTTTTTCCCTCTAGTATTGTGAGCATTTACGATGCTCGATGTTTGAAGGCGTCGTCGAGCGAGCCAGTCTCCCAGCTCTATGGTCACTCAAAGAGCATCTCAAGTGCCTACTTCTCTCCTGGCACTGGTAACAGAGTAGTGACCACCTGCCTAGACGACAACATCAGGTGAGTCTGTCTGCTACAGTAAGACGTTAGTACATTAAAAGATGTAATTATGAAAAGATTGCTCAAGTTCAAATGAATCATTTGCTAATGTGCTATCATAAAAGCGTTTTAAAAAAGTTACTGAGCTTATGGTCGGTCCGATACTTACTTGAAACCTGAAATGTTTTGCAATTGCATTTATTTTGTTTTTCAGGATTTACGACACCTCGGAACTGACCTCCAGAGCTCCGCTGCTGATCTCCATCAAGTAAATTCATTATACATTATCTGGATAAATAAAACATTGTTGAAAGGTCCCTCGACCTCTGCTTGCATTGGTTTACTCTGCAATGCCTGTTATTTCTAGTATGTGTGCTTTTGTACCAATCAGCCAGCAAAACCAGGAGTCTGTGATAAGTGTTTTTGTCTAATGATACCTATCTAATGAATCCATTTCCTTTGTTCCTCTTGGTAGACATTACTTGAACACGGGGCGCTGGCTGTCCAAGCTGCAAGCGGTGTGGGACCCCAAGAGGGACGACTGCTTCGTTGTGGGCAGCATGGAGAGGCCTCGCAGAGTCAAGGTATAAGCACTCACTCCTTTGTTCCCACGTCTATCATCTAACCTCAACAACAATAAGTAAGATCTGAGGTTGTGTTAGTATTCCACTAACATAATGTGTAAGGTCAGTGTACAAGTAATGGATTATGTGGCTCTGCATGATATGGGTAACGTTTCATATATTGTGTAACAGTGTATGTGTTGAGTGGGTCATGAAAAATGTGTTATTTTGTATACAGCAGAACTGAAAGTGTCCAAGACAATTTAGTCCTCTGGGACAATAAAGTGTATCCTATTATATCCAGGTGTTCCATGAGAGTGGGCAGCTCCAGCACTCCTTCCAGGACCCAGAGATCACCACGGTTCTCTCCGTCACAGCCTTCCACCCCACCAGGAATGCTCTACTGGGGGGTAACGCCTCGGGACGGCTGTACGTCTTCACCGACTGAGAGCAGGATGCCTGTATGTGTTCACTGCCTGAGAGGAGGAACCTGGGCCATTGTTCACAAAGCATCTCAGAGTAGGAGTCCTGATCTAGAATCAGGTACCCTCCCTCTTATTCATTATGATCTGGAAGGCTCAACTGAACGTAGATCAGCACTTACTCTAAAATGCTTTATGAATACAGGCCCATAACACATGCTGAGAATAGACCAAGAAAAGTTGATGTGGTTTCCTTGTTTGTTTTTTGATGTTGTATGTTTATCTGCAAGCTTTCTTTGCTATTGTTGCACATTGTTTTCTATCAATTTGTTGATGTTTTGTTAGTTTAAATAAAGTTATATATTTAGCTGAAGTTGAGCTTTTCATGTAGTTTATTACCTCTTTCATTGGCTGTATTGTGCCAGCAGAGAATTTTGTGATATGGTTTTATTCTTTCAAGTCAAAACTACCAGAATTCAGTGGCTAAAGCCCTACAATCGATAAAAACATGGCTAAATACCAGTACATTGAAAATGTGTCCCATATATCAGGCAAGTCACTCTCTTCTGTGCCTAGGCTAATCATTTACTGCAGTTTTTCCCTGAACACCAAAAATAACACATTAAAATGTAACCCAACTCGGGTGTTGTCTTACCTTTAGAAGTAAGCTATGTTATTAGACTAGTAGCCTACTGTGTTACGGTTCGGACTTAGTGAGAAGTGTGCGTCTGTGTTAGGCTGTGTGTGACATGGGGGTAATTTCAGAAATTGTTTTCAAATTGATAAAGCATGAATACTTGTTAATATGACCACCCTTAAGTGACTGTAATTATGTATTCTGTACTTGCTAATTTGCATTTTAATTACATAAAATAAAATACATTCTACATCAGCACTGAAAATGTCACAACAATATGAACACCATCTTTAGATATTCTACAAAACTTTTTGAATTGAAGAGTTCAGACTGGTGAATTGGTGCCATTAAAGACTAAGGATCAACATTGACCTGTCCGGGACCTTTTTGACCTTTTCCAATCACTTAAAACTGAGATATGAACAATGGTAAGTCCTGTCCTCGTGAAATAAAGTGTTGTCTGTTCCTGAGAAGTGTTGTGTGATCCTGTGAAGCTTCCCTATCATTTTATTTGAAATGGTCTGAGAAGAACAACAATGCATTGCAGGGCAATTCAAGCAAAACAAATATGTGGTGATAAGGGACAGTTTGGGTGGGGTGGTCCAAAATAGGAGAGGGTTGTCAAACTTTTTGGGGGGAGAGTTGTTATTTTTTTATTGGCCACAGGGACTGTGTGTGTGTGTGTATATATTAGTTGAAGTCGGAAGTTTACATACACTTAGGTTGATGTCATTAAAACTAATCTTTCAACCACTCCACAGATTTCATGTTAACAAACTATAGATTTGGCAAGTCGGTTAGGACATCTACTTTGTGCATGACACAAGTAATTCATCCAACAATTGTTCACAGACAGATTATTTCGCTTATAATTCACTATCTCACAATTCCAGTGGGTCAGAAGTTTACATACACTAAATTGACTGTGCCTTTAAACAGCTTGGAAAATTCCAGAAAATGATGTCATGGCTTTAGAAGCTTCTGATAGGCTAATTGACATTGTTTAAGTCAATTGGAGGTGTACCTGTGGATGTATTTCAAGGCCTACCTTCAAACTCAGTGCCTCTTTGCTCGACATCATGGGAAAATCAAAATAAATCAGCCAAGACCTCAGAAAAAAAGTCCGGTTCAACCTTGGGAGCAATTTCCAACACCTGAAGGTACCATGTTTATCTGTACAAACAATAGTATGCAAGCTGAAGAACACCATCCCAACCGTGAAGCACGGGGGTGGCAAGCATCATGTTGTGGTGGTGCTTTGATGGACTGGTGTACTTCACAAAATAGATGGCATCATGAGGAAGGAAAACTATCTGGATATATTGAAGCAACATCTCAAGACATCAGTCAGGAAGTCAAAGCTTGGTTGCAAATGGGTCTTCTAAATGGACAATGACCCCAAGCATACTTTCAAAGTTGTGGCAAAATGGCCTAAGGACAACAAAGTAAAGGTATTGGAGTGGCCATCACAAAGCCCTGACCTCAATCCTATAGAAAATGTGTGGGCAGAACTGAAAAAATGTGTGCGAGCAAGGAGGCCTACGAACCTGACTCAGTTACACCAGTTCTATCAGGAGGAATGGGCCAAAATTCACCCAACTTGTTGTGGAAGGCTACCTGAAAATTTGACCCAAGTTAAACAATTTAAAGGCAATTCTACCAAATACTAATTGAGTGTATGTAAACTTCTGACCCACTGGGAATGTGATGAAAGAATTAAAAAGCTTAAATAAATAATTCTCTCAACTATTATTCTGACATTTCACATTCTTAAAATAAAGTGGTGATCCTAACTAGGAAATCTAACTAGGATTAAATGTCAGGAATTGTGAAAAACGGAGTTTAAATATATTTGGCTAAGGTGTATGTAAACATCTGACTTCAACTGTACCAACATGGGCCCTCTGTGCCCTACATTCAATCACAGCAATGTCAAAGTATTTGAAAACTACATATGTACACTACCGTTCAAGTTTGGGGTCACTTAGACATGTCCTTGTTTTTAAAGAAAAAAAGCAATTTTAGGTTTAAAAGTCACATTTGGTGGCATGTGGCGTATGTTCAGAGCTGCTTACACTTTTTTCACTGATCATTTACTGTTTTATTTTATTCCACAGGATTCAACCAAAGAAGAAAAGGAGTTGGATCTGAAAGTGAGTTTATTGCCATATTTGCTTTTCATTTGGGAGGTTAGGCATTTCGACTTTTTCTAAGTGTTCTGTGACAAACAACATTTGTTGTATTTGATGGACATCCTGTATTGATTTGAATGTGAAGATGTATTAAACCCTAACCTGTGTCAGGCTGACATTATATTGAGTATGTTTCCAGGTACTGTAGTACTCTGAAGAGCATGGAGCTGAGTGAGATTGGAGGAGTAGCTAAGGTGGTGAAGAGTCGTATCTTCTCTGCTGCCTTTAACCAGTGTTGCAGTCGTCTGCTCATGGCTGCTGGGGACAAGTGGGGCGGAGTGGTGCTGTGGAACATTGAGTCCTCTCTCAGTATCTCTCTCTCACACACACACACACACACACACAGAGCTTTGTTTTTGTGAATTTGTAGACTTTTTGGGGAGTAAAAATGTATTCTTATTCAGAATCTTATTTTCCCTAACTTTAAACCTAACCCTTAAGCCTAAAATAGAATTTGAATAAATTCAGGACATTGAATAAGTCCTGACTTTTCAAAAATGTACACACACACACAGTGAAGTTGGATGCAGTACTGTTCATGTGTGACTGGGCTTATTTCTTTGTTTCCTCAGGACTCTGATATGGGGGATGAAGGCGTGCTGCTGTTTGAGCCACATGTCCGGCCGGTGGCCTGCATGGCGTTCTCCAGGTTATATCCTACAGACCTGTTGACCCTCAGCTACGACGGGACGCTACGGAGTACAGACGTGGAGAAAGCCGTTTTTGATGAGGTACCGTACATAATATGGTTATAGTATACCGGTATGCCATTTCAGCATTCATTCAAAGCGACATAGGATAGTGCATGTAGCGGGTATTGAACATAATCTTCAGACCTTGGATTCCCTTTTCTGTCTTTTTACTGCTGTATTCTCGCTACACCTACATTATCTCTGTCCTTTCTCCAACTAGCTGTGTCGGATCAAGGATGGCTTGAGAACCTTTGACTTCCTGTCACACGACTGTTCGACTCTGGTCACCGGGGACTGGTATGGAGAAGTTTACATCGTTGACAGGCTGACACCAGGGTAATGTCGCATCGTTTTTATATCTCTCTGTACAAGGATGGGCCGTTGTGTTTAAGGCCAAGTCAAAAAGCTTATTGCTAATGCCTTAGTAATGTTGATCTGTCTCGGTTTTACTCAGAACCTCTCATGAGTCCCTCCATAGCCTGGATACCAAGACGGTTCGCTGTGTTCACGTCCACCCTGTTCAGAAGCAGTACATCATGGTGGCTGAGAACAGGTAAAAAATGGAAATCAGTGCCATGATGTATAATATGTCAACCAATCAGGTCGACCAACGTCATTATGGCAACCAATCTCTACACTCAAGCCTTGAGACAGTCCTATGCTTTAATATGTTGATTTGTGTATTGTTTGCCAAATTATTACTTACTGTAGCCCTTGGTTTTTCTCTAGTATTGTGAGCATTTACAATGCTCGATGTTTGAAGGAGTCGTCGAGCGAGCCAGTCTCCCAGCTCTATGGTCACTCAAAGAGCATCTCAACTGCCTACTTCTCTCCTGGCACTGGTAACTGAATAGTTACCACCTGCCTAGACGACAACATCATCAGGTGAGTCTGTCTGCATGCTACAGGAAGGTGTTAGTACATTAAAATATGTAAAAAATAAAATAACTATGAAGTTCAAATTAATAATTTTCTAATGTGCAACGATATGTGTTTAAAAGTTACACTGAGCTTATGGTCCAATACTTACTTGAAACCTGAAATGTTTTGCAATGACATTTTGTTTTTCAGGATTTACGACACCTTGGAACTGACCTCCAGACCTCTAAACTGACCTGGTCTCTCTTGAAAAATTGTTTTATCTCAATGAGACACCTTGTGGAAAGTTCCCTCAACCTCTGTTTGCATTGCTTTACTCGCCAATGCCTGTGTTATTTCTAGTATCTGTGCTTTGTACAAATCAGCTAGCAAATCCAGGAGTCTTTGTAATAGCGTCTTTGTGTAATGGTGCCATAGTATATATCTAATGAATCCATTTCCTTTGTCCCTCTTTGCAGACATGACATGGAAACGGGGCAGTCGCTGTCTAACCGGCAGGCGGTGTGGGACCCCAAGAGGGAAGACTGCTTCGTTGTGGGCAGCGTGCAGCAGCCTTGCAGAGTCCAGGTATAAGCACTTCTTTGTTCCCACGTCTATCAGCTACAGTGCCTTCAGAAAGTATTCACACCCCTTGACTTTTTCACAATTTTGTTGTATTATACCCTGAATTTAAAATTGATTAAATTGAGATTTTTTTGGGCACTGGCCTACACACAGTACTGGAATTGTTTTTTGAAATGATTACAAATTAATTAAAAATGAAAAGCTGAAATGTCTTGAGTCAATAAATATTCAACCACTTTTTTTAATGGAAAGCCTAAATAAGTTCAGGAGTATAAATGTGCTTAATAAGTTGCATGGACTAACTCTGTGTGCTTTAATGGTCTTTAACATGATTTTTGTATGACTTCCTCATCTCTGTACCCCACACACATCATTATCTTTAAGGTCCCTTAGTCGAGCAGTGAATTTCTAACACAGATTCAACCACAAAGACCAGCGAGGTTTTCCAATGCCTCGCAAAGAAGGCATTGGTAGATGGGTAAACATTTTTAAAAAGCAGACATTTAATATCCCTTTGTGAGCATGGTGAAGTTATTAATTACACTTTGTAGTGACTGGGTGTATTTATACACCATCCAAAGATGCAGGTGTCCTTCCTAACTCAGTTGCCGGAGAGGAAGAAAACCACTCCGGGATTTCACCTTGAGGCCAATGGTGACTTTTTAAAACGCTTACATTTCAATTCAGTTTGTTTTAATGTCACATGCACAAGTACAGTGAGATGCCTTTCTTCCAAGCTCCAACTATGCAGTAATCAATAACAATGTAATTCTAAAAATATCAAGGTAGAACAATAACGCACAAGATATAAAAATAAGAACATGAAGTAAGTAAGCATACTATATACAGGGTCAGTTCCAGTACAATATTTACAATGTTAAGGGATACTGGAGTGATAGAGGTACATACTGTATGTATAGGGGTAAGGTGGCTAGGCATCAGGATGTATGATAAACAGAGCAGTAGCAGCATACATGATGATTTAATGTGAGTGGGTGGGTGTAGAGTCAGTATAAAAGTATGTGCATATTATGTGTGTGTGAGCATATGATGGAGTGAGTGTTTGTATATGTGTTGGAGTATCAGTGTGCGTAGGGCCCTGTGAGTGTGCATAGAGACAGTGCAAAATAAGATTAAAATACAAAGGTAAACTCAGTCCATGTAGCCATTTAGTTAGCTATTTATCAGTCTTATGGCATGGGGATAGAAACTGTTCAGGAGCCTGTTGGTGTCAGACTTGATGCACCGTTACCGCTTGCAGTGCGGAAGCAGAGAGAACAGTCTAGTTACACACTTTAATGGCTATGATAGGAGAAAACTAATGGATCATTGTAGTTACTCCACAATACTAACCTGATCGACTGACCGAAAATAATGAAGCCTGTACAGAATAGAAATATTCCAAAACATGCAACAACACAAAGTAATTAAAGCAATTAACATTTCTCCTGAATACAAAGTGTTATGTTTGGGGCAAATACAGTACAACACATTACTGAGTACCACTCCATATGTTCAAGATTAGTGGTGGCTGTATCATGTTATGGGTATGATTGTAATCATTAAGGATTACAAGATAAAAAGTAAATATTGGATTGGAGCTAAGCACAGGCAAAATCATAGAGGAAGACCTGGATGTCAGCTTTCCACCAGACACTGGGAGATGAATTCACCTTTCAGCAGGACCATAACCTAAAACACAAGGCCAAATCCACACTGGAGTTTTGACTTAAATCTATGGCAAGCCCTGAAAATGGTTGTCTAGCAATGATCAACAACCAATTTGACAGAGCTTAAAGTATTTTGAAAATAATAATGGTCAAAAGTTCCACAATCCAGGTGTGGAAAGCGCTTAGACTTACCCAGAAAGACTTACAGCTGTAATCGCTGCCAAAGGAGATTCTAACGTATTGATTGACTCAGGGTGTTAAACTTATGTAGTCAATATGTATGTTTTATTTTTCATAATTCTTTTTTACAAATGTTAGAATTTTTCTTCCACTTTGACATTACAGAGCATTTTGTGTAGATCATTGTCAAAAAATGACATTTAAATCCATTTTAAGTTGAGGGGTGTCAATAGTTTCTGAAGGCACTGTACCTCAAAAGCAATAGTGCTGATCTAGGATCAGGTACCCCCCTCTTATTCATTATGATCTGAAAGGCTCAACTGATCGTAGATCAGCACTCTTACTCTAAAATGCATTATGAATACAGGCCCATAACACATGCTGAGAATAGACCAAAATAAGGTGATGTTTTTAATGTCATCTGCAAGCTGTCTTTGCTATTGTTACAGATAATTCGTGTTTATCAATTTGTTGTTTTGTTCGTAAATTAAGTTATAGCCCTTTTCATGTAGTTTATTAAATTTTCAATATGGAGGCTGAGAGGCTGTTGTCTGAGAGCCATAGAAAACCACCTAGTGAAGATCTAGTGCCAGTGTTTCACCTCTAGATGGCAGTGTTGTAATATACACAACAACTACACTGAAGTCGTACTAGCACTGGTTAAGGCGTCCACATAGGTTCGCTTTGCTCCTAGCATAACTCGGATAGGCGACACGAACGTTTGTGTTTGCATACTCCCTAAAGAAAAAAGTGGCAATATTACTGTATATCCCTCTTGAGCCACCGTAGCAACAACATAGCCAGAAACCATAAATAGAGGACTCATCTTTATATCTGTGCCATTATAGTGACTGTGCCAGCATTGGCAGCGCTATTGAGGCTGCAACCATAGGAAGTGCTCAATGGCGCTACCCATGCTAAAACTGCCTTTTGGCCACTAGAGGCCTCTATTCACTTCCTCAAAATAGTCCAAATGAATCTAAGATAAATCTAGAAATCTCTCATAAATATTGACGTTTTTGCAGAGGAGGTATTAGTCACACAATTTTACATCAAACTAAGCTTTTTGGTGCAGTATTTCTCAAGTGAATTTTTTTTCATGAAATCGAGTCTCTCATTGAATTACAACAAACACTTAATTGAAGATTCCCGTCCATAGTTCCCACTGCTACTAAATCAAACCAAATCAAATGTTATTGGTCACATACACATGTTATTGCGGGTGTAGCGAAAGGCTTGTGTTTCTAGCTCCAACAGTGCAGTAATATCTAACAGTTTCACAACAATAAACACAAATCTAAAGTAAAGGAATGGAATTAAGAATATCCAAATATTTGGATGAGCAATGTCGTAGCGGCATAGACTAAATACAGTAGAATACAGTATATACATATGAGATGAGTAAAGCAGTATGTAAACATTATTAAAGTGACTATTGTTCCATTATTAAAGTGGCCAGTGATTTCAAGTCTATGTATATAATAAGGTGCTTGTGATTGCTTTTTAACAGTCTGATGACCGTGAGATAGAAGCTGTTTTTCAGTCTCTCGGTCCCAGCTTTGATGCACCTGTACTGACCTCTCTTTCTAGATGATAGCGGGGTGAACAGGCAGTGGCTCAGGTGGTTGTTGTCCTTGACAATCTTTTTGGCCTTCCTGTGACATCAGGTGCTGTAGGTGTCCTGAGGGCAGGTAGTTTGCCCCCGGTGATGCGTTGGGCAGACCGCGCCACCCTCTGGAGAGCCTTGCGGTTGCGGGAGGTGCAGTTGCCGTACTAGGTGGTGATACAGCCCTACACGATGCTTTCAATTGTGCATCTCTAAGGGTTTTAGGTGCCAAGCCAAATTTGTTCAGCCTCCTGATGTGTACGCTGAGGAACTTTGAAACTTTTCACCTTCTCCATTGAGGTCCTATCGATGTGGATTGGGGGGTGCTCCCTCTGCTGTTTCCTGAAGTCCACGATCAGCTCCTTTGTTTTGTTACTAGGAGTTGTACTGTTGACCATTCACCGACAAAATGGCGTAGAGTTCGGCTACCGAACTTCGATTTGCCTCAAGAACAATTCTTCTCTCGAACAGCTGAAATAAATACCTTCCGAACAACAAAATTAACTAAAACGTGACAAAATTGTTATAATATATGCGCAAACTGTTTAGACTGGGAAGTATAGGGTGAGCTTTACAAGGAACCATCAGAAATAACAAATATTGTATAGCATTTTATACTGTTAGAAAATAAGTGTTACAATGGTTGACATGGTATGAGTAAGACTCACGGGGTGAGGGACAGACACACACATTTTAAGAATAAATTATATTTATTGATAAATGAATCGACTACACCAGTTTTCATTCTGTGATAAAAAATATTCAGTCTTGATTGGGAGTAACAACAGAAATGCAGAAGACATGCTTACAGAGACCGATCCATATGCATCACCATGAGACCGTATGGGAGCTAACAGAAGAACTTTGCAGAGGATGTCTGGCTGTTCCTAACACTGGAGTCATTGGGGACGTTCCAGGTTATCGTCATAGCAGTCACACTGCTCAGATTGTCAGATCTCACCACCTTGGTCGCTAGTATTCACACCGTAGCAAAACGTCTTGTAAAGAAAATTCAGTTAAGGTAGTCCCACATCAAAACAAACCAAAAAACATCAGTTACTTTTTCTGTCTGTAGCTGCCCACATTGATTTCAACATTTTAGTATTGTTCAAACGTTTTTATTATTGCTCAAATAAGGTTGTATTGTTTGTCATACACATTGAACTGAAATTCAAAGTTGCAATCGAAAGTATAAAAATCTAAATCTTGAACGACTTCTGCCTTGACTTGCCTTCCTCAACTTCAAACAAAATCAATCACTTTAATCTAATACACCAATCAGGAACCAACCACTTGTTGTTATCTTAATATTGCTGCAGAGCAGACTACATTAATCTATATAATTTATTAAACTCACCATACGCTAATCTATTGAGGGATTATAACAGTAAAACAAAATACATACACTACCGTTCAAAAGTTTGGGGTCACTTTGAAATGTCCTTGTTTTTGAAAGAAAAGCAAACATTTTTGTCCATTAAAATAACATCAAATTGATCAGAAATACAGTG
The DNA here is from genome assembly GCA_023634145.1 of Thymallus thymallus. NCBI lineage: Eukaryota > Metazoa > Chordata > Actinopteri > Salmoniformes > Salmonidae > Thymallus > Thymallus thymallus. The sequence continues at coordinate 24,289,139 of CM042381.1, forward strand.
TAGACATTGTTCATGTTGTAAATGACTATTGTAGCTGTAAACGGCAGATTTTTTATGGAATATCTACATAGAAAAGTGCAAAAAAGATTTAAGATGTGCAAAATAACACATACACTGGATAGAGGAAGATATGGCTTTTTCTTTGCAACTCTGCTTAGAAGGCCAGCATCCCGGAGTCGCCCCTTCACTGTTGACGTTGAGACTGGTGTTTTGCCGGTACTATTTAATGAAGCTTCTAGTTGAGGACTTGTGAGGCGTCTGTTTCTCAAACTAGACACTCTAATGTACTTGTCCTCTTGCTCATTTGTGCATCTTCAGTTTCTTGGCAATTTCTCGCATGGAATAGCCTTCATTTCTCAGAACAAGAATAGTTTCAGAAGAAAGTTCTTTGTTTCTGGCCATTTGAGCCTGTAATCAAACCCACAAATGCTGATGCTCCACATACTCAACTAATCTAAAGAAGGCCAGTTTTATTGCTTCTTTAATCAGCACAACAGTTTTAAGCTGGGCTAACATAATTGCAAAAGGGTTTTCTAATGATCAATTAGCCTTTTAAAATGATGAACTTGGATTAACTAACACAACGTGCCATTGGAACACAGGAGTGATGGTTGCTGATAATGGGCCTCTGTACGCCTATGTAGATAATCCATTAAAAATCAGCCGTTTACAGCTAGAGTAGTCATTTACAACATTAACAATGTCTACACTGTATTTCTGATCAATTTGATGTTATTTTAATGGACAAAAAAAATGTGCTTTTCTTTCAAAAACAAGGATATTGTTTCCAAGAATCTTCCAACTGGGATTTTTCAACCCTAAATCGATGCTATTCCCTCTCTCAACATGTTTATTCTAAGCCAACAGAAAGAGTGACGGCTAAGGACAATATAACAAAAGCTTGTAGGGATTATCATTGTCCTGTTCTGCAGCTCTTCACTAGTCAACCCTCTCCCAATCCCTCCGCAGGAGCTCTAGCTCCCGTGAAGTACCACTGAGGCTGCAGAGAGGTATCTTTGGTAGACATGTAAAGACAGTGTGAAAATGAGAGGGTATAATCCTCCCTTGGGTGGAGTTGGAGGTAAACCTGACAAAAACGTTCCCTGGGCCAGATTAAACCTATTCCTAGACTTCAAAGCACTTTGAATGGAGATTTACCATTTAAGGATGCCATAGATCAGGTGTAGGCTTAATATGAGTCCAAGAAACCGTCCCTGAATCTCTACCTACCTTGCGTATTTCTTTGAATTCTGGTCCTCATCTGAATCACAGCGCTAAAAAAGTATAATTTTCAATGATAAAAAATAACATTAATTCAGTTAAAATAGGTTATACAAGGAAACCTCTCAATACAATGAGACTCTACTTTGTACAAAATAATTCTGCAGGACTTCAATATATTGAACATTTTAAAATAACCCAATGCATTAGCACAACTACAAGTTGAAAGGTATTTTTCACCTAGGCATGTTCACAGCAGGCATTTTCATTTTCTTATACCTTTGGAAAATAACCACAATTATTTATTTCAGAGTGCACATTTAATCAACTAAAATGTACCAAATGTCCAACATTAAATACTCTGTTTTTTTATCATTGTAGTAATGCACATCTAGTCAGTGTTTTCAAGAGGTTGACCACGGTGTTCTACTCCCTACTGTACTGTCCAGGTCACATGATAAAAACAAAGGACACCATTGCATCTAGTTTGATTAATCTTTTGTAAAAGTTCCTTTAAAAAAAAAAAAATGTTTTTATACATTATTTCAAATAATTGGTAACCGTATTCAATCTGATGTCATTTGAAATCAGAAAATACCACAATTCCATTAATTTAGTTTATAGTTTTGATGTATGACTGTTTCTTGATTGTTCCATGTAAATGTTTTAATGATGGCCCATCAACAAATTATTACACAGCTATTCTTCAACCTTCTTACAAGACAGTATAGTACACTGAGTGTAGAAATCATTAAAAACACCTGCTCTTTTCATGACATAGACTCACCAGGTGAAAGCTTCCCTTATTGATGTCACTTGTTAAATCTACTTCAATCAGTGTAGATGAAGGCGAGGAGACGGGTTGAGTAAGGATTTTCAAGCCTTGAGACATAAAAAAAAAAAAAAACTTAACCTTTATTTAACTAGGCAAGTAAGTTAAGAACAAATTCTCATTTACAATGACGGCCTACCCCGGCCAAACCCGGACAACGCTGGGCCAATTGTGCGCCGCCCTCTGGGACTCCCACTCAATATTAGTAAGGTGTTCCTAATGTTTGGTATCCTCAGTGTATATGCACATTCAAAAACGTACCTTTTTACATCTTCTATTCATTATCATATCTATTTCTTTCAGACTCCAGTACTCCTGCCAGTAGAAGTGTTTCTCCTCCAATAGCAGCCCAAATTAACGTTTCAGCAGCATTAGAAAGATTATCATTAATGTTTTAGATGTTACCTGGAAGAGTAAAAGGCATTCTCTCTCTCTCTCTCTCTCTCTCTCTCTCTCTATCTATCTAATATATTCTTATCCATCTTATTATTATAGTATTTTTTTTCTCTCTTACAATTTATGTTCATACGAAGTAATAGAAAATAAAGGCAACTGTTGTTGTTCTGTTGGTTGAATAATATGTGTTTCCCCCCAGGTCTATAACAGACCTCAGATGTCTCATTTTATCTAGTTTTATAACTCCGTTGCCTTGTCACTTGGTAAAAAATAAAGTACCTTGAAATGACTTGAATTTCCAAAGTAAAACATGAGCTCAGAAAATGTCCTCCGTACAGTCTGATGGTTAGAAAAAGGAAGAGGGTCAGCGAAGGGGGCGGTCCTTGGCTTGTAACAGGAAGTGACTTGTGGGAGAAGCTTGAAGGTTCATTTACGTTCAGATGGAGCAGCCCAGCCTTCCCATACTTTCTCCTATCATCCCTCGCTTATGTCCTCGCAGAGGAGGCCTCTTTTTCATCCACTCCTCTTTTCTCTCCCTCCATCCCTCAGTCTTTCTCACTTGTCTATAAGGAAGCCTCCCATCCAGCGGAACTTGCAGGCGACCCACCGTCTGAGAGGGCAGAAATATTCAAAGTGGAACTGCTGGAACTCGGGCGTCTTGCGTATGTCCCGGAGGAAGGCTATGTCCAGGTCGGACTCAGTCAGCATGATGAGGAGGGAGAGCAGGGCAAACAGCAGTCCCATGGTTACCAGGAACATACGCAACACACTCAGGATGAACTTATGCAGCTCCTGCACCTCGTTGTTAGGGAGAGACTTCCTGGTCCGACCCAGCCGAAGCACCCTGCCATCGGGGCCAAACTCAGCCTCCTGTCCCTCAGGAGTCCCGGCCTCCGACTCCTTCTCCTCTTCGATGCTGCAGGGGGCTCCATTGGGGTGGCGCGCCACAGCTAGCTCCAGGCTGTGTTCGGCCGTAGGGGTGGGCAGCAAGCTGTCCGAGGGGCAGTAGGCCTCGTCAGAGATGACCCGCTGGGATGACCCGCCCTCGCCGGCGTCTGTTGCATGGTGACGGTGTCGTGGCATGAAGGAGTCGCCGTGGGAGACTGAACGCACGGGTGTGGAGTGGGCGGAGTCTCGTAGGGACTCCAGGCCTGAGAGAGAGAGAGAGAGAGAGAGAGAGTAGAAGAAACATGAAACTCAGAGCTGTGAAACTGTATCCCATCATAAAGACAATGAGCAACAACTTTTATTACGGTGAATCCACATAACACATAGCAGTGTAGCATGGAACATTACTACACACATCGGAATTGGGGCAGAGAGATATTGTGTCTCTCAGTTCAGTCTTCTGAGTTCAGATCTAGTTATTCATGTCAATCCCTGAGTCAGGAGACCTTTGGGATGAGATCCAGGATCTACTCTGTAGCCCAGGGTGTTAATGTGAAAATGGAGAGCTCAAATGCCTTTACAACGATCCAGGGGGAGAATCTGAGAGTGCTCATGGAGGATCATAGGTTTCACTCTCCCACACATTCACTGTAGGCTGTAGATACTACCTTGTCCTGCTAAATAGAATATGTGTCGTTGATCCAGTCTAACACAGAGGAACAATGGTGTTCTAATACAGTAGGCCCCTCTGACCTAAATATTCATAGGTTGCACCTCCATCACTCGGTCGCGTCATGCCATTGTTATGAAAGTTCTCAATCCGCCCTTTATCGGTGGCGCCATAGTGGTGATAAGCCCAGTCATTCTAGACGGAGGCTAACGACTGTTTTAGTCTAAATTACACTATAGTGCCTGGAAATACGATGACATTGCTAAAGTAGTCAAATGTTCAGTAGGAAACAACTTTTCCAGCATTATCATGTCGTCAAATTTACTTTAGACATAGTTCGTAAAAAATTGCTAGCAATGCTAACGGTAGCTAGCTAAAATCCGGTGTCCTTCCCTCAATTCTAGCTAACTAGCTAATCTGTCAATCTGGCGACATCAAAATGATTACAAATTATTAGCCTAATTTTGAATGGCATTGTATTTTTAAGCCACTGTAATGCACTTTTCATGAAATCTTCATCAGCGCTCATTGACGATGCATTGAGTAGAATGCTCAGTTGGGCATCAGTCCAAAATGAACAACATTTTTGGGGTGAATACCTGGAATACCCCTAACCAGTCCTCACCAAATGCTCCACTACACTGCTTCACATACACAACAAACATTCAATGCAGCCACTGGTCACTCTACAAGACTACAAACATCACCTTAAACCAAATCAATCATCGACTTAGAATCAAAGCCATCTGCCATAACATTTACTTGAGACAACATTTCGCACACCAGACCCAAACCAAATACTTCCGTCTAGCCGCATGCCATCGTTCCATCTCTAACAAAAACAGGGAATCTGAGAAGGAAGAGGTTCCTTGAAGGCTTCTTGTGTTACCCCAGACTCCCTCTCTCCAGGGTCATGGCTTCCAAAGCTGTTTCAAAGCAATGTTACTAAGATGTAACACTGGATGGAGGAATTCTGTGCCATGATGAGGTACTTGCTCTTTAAGATGTGTACGTGTAACCCTGGATGGTTTAGTAAGGGATTCTGAATCCCGTGCCATGATGATGAGGTCCTTTACCTTTAGAGGAGCTGCCTGGCCGGATAGAGCCATAACCAGGAGGTGGAACGCCCAGCCTCGACGAAGCCCTGGAGGCCTCCGCGGACCCAGACCCAGAGGCTGAGGGTGACCCAGGGAGGGCAGGGGAGATGGGCATGGCCCCCAGAACCTTGCCTATGAGTCTGGGTCCCAGCTGGAGGACGCGGACCTTCACATCACGGTAGCAGTGGTTGATCATGCACAGATGCACATTCACCTTGGTCTCGATCCGGATCAGGCATTTCACCATGGTGGCGGATGAAGGAGCGAATAAGCTCTAAGTTACCACTGTCCTACAACTGCCCTATTACCGTCCTACAACTGCCCTATTACCGTCCTACAACTGCCCTATTACTGTCCTACAACTGCCCTATTACCGTCCTACAACTGCCCTATTACCGTCCTACAACTGCCCTAATACTGTCGTACAACTGCCCTAATACTGTCGTACAACTGCCCTATTACTGTCCTACAACTGCCCAATTACCGTCCTACAACTGCCCTACTAACATCCTACCACTGTCCTACAACTGCTCTATTACCATCCTACAACTGCCCTACTAACATCCTACCACTGTCCTACAACTTCCTTACCACCGTCCTACCACCCTACTCCTCCCATGTGTCTGTCCCTGTCCGCTCCACTGTTGTCCTTTCCCCGTCTGCTGTTGTCTCTTATCCCTTGTCCTTGTGACTGTCTCTATGACAGTCAGCCAGACATGCTGGGAGAGTGACTGGCAGCATCCTGAGAGCAGGAATGTGGCCCACTTGCAGTGTGGTTATCCTACCCCCCCTACTCCCTAACACTGCTACCCTTCTACCCCTATGCTCCATAGTGACACACATGGAGAGGCCCTGACGGAGGGGCTATTTTTAGTCAGGATATTATTACCACTGTAGATACCAATGAAGTACAGGAGGGGTTTGGACAGGGTTGGAGCGGTGCAATATCAGGAGCTGTCATTGTTCAATACAACGCAACAGACATCTTGTAGAGAAGTTGCTACTTCAAGTTCCTGTTCATACTGTCAAAGGGACTGTGAATGTTCTTTACAAACCAGCAAGGTTACTTTCTCTTGCCACAATAATACCTCACATTTACAGCAACTCCTGAGAGGATTTAAAGAATGACAAAGGAAAATATATGATTGGTGCTGTGTGTGTGTGTGTGTGTGTGTGTGTGTGTGTGTGTGTGTGTGTGTGCGTGCGTGCGTGCGTGCGTGCGGATAATGGATTAGCCTGAATGACACACACAACTGTTGCTCTGCTCTCATAGCAAAGGTACTCGGGTTACTGATCAAAACAAGCTTTGTGTGTGTGTGTGTGTGTGTTAAAAGCCCCCCGAATAGAGGCACTATAAGGCTATAATCCATTCAGACACAGAGCACACAGGACATCCTCCATTCAGCTTTCTGAAATCATCCTAGACTATTTACATCATAAAACAGAACTCTGCATTCAACAATGACGCACAACCAACCATACAGATCTCAGAAACATGTATTTTAAAGAAGTGAAGTACCATAGCAGTATAGACCTCAGAAACATATGCATTTTAAAGAAGTGAAGTACCACAGTAGTTTAGACCTCAGAAACATGTATTTTAAAGAAGTGAAGTACCACAGCAGTATAGACCTCAGAAACATGTATTTTAAAGAAGTGAAGTACCACAGCAGTATAGACCTCAGAAACATGTATTTTAAAGAAGTGAAGTACCACAGCAGTATAGACCTCAGAAACATGTATTTTAAAGCAGTGAAGTACCATAGCAGTATAGACCTCAGAAACATATGTATTTTAAAGCAGTGAAATACCATAGCAGTATAGACCTCAGAAACATTTAAATCTTATGGCAGCTGCTTTGTAAGGCACTTCTAAAGAAAATTGAGGGTTTAAAGTAGCTTTTGAGGGTTTAAAGTAGCTCTGCTGGCAGTGCAGATCAGTTTACTTATGAACTAAAATTATTCATTGAGCATACTTTTCAGTCCAGGAGTAGGCTTTATCTGGGTCTGGCAAACCGGCCATATTAGTTATATAATGCATTGTTACACACATGAGTAGACTGAACCAAGCCGTATCTACGTGTTCTGTAAATTGTTGTAACTGATGTGTGTGGAGAGGGGCCAGAGTGTGTGTTTTACCCTCCATGATGGAGATGTGTACAGCTCTCCGTCTTTGTCGGGGGACACTGGTCAGCCTCGGGCCGTGGGTAATGGACGGACAGCTCCTACTGGGTACCAGACCAGCCCTGTGGAAACATGTTACATGTTGGGGTTACAGGCATACGCTCTTAGAAAAAAGGGTCCCAAAAGGGTTCTTCAGCTGTCCCCATAGGAGAACCCTTTTTGGTTCAAGGTAGAACCATTTGTGGTTAAAGGTAGGAACCAAATGGGTTCTACCTAGAACCCAAAATAGTTATTCAAAGGGTTCTCCTACGGGGACAGCTGAAGAACCCTTTTAGGTTCTACATATCACCTTTTTTTCTAAGAGCATTTAGCTGGCACTTTTATCCAATGGGACTCACAATCCGGTAACACATATATTATATTCAGTATGTGGGCCATGTGGGAATCCCACCATCTATAGTTGTAAGCAACATGGTGAAACTAAGTGCCATGGGCAGCCCAATTCTGATATTGTTTTCAATAATTGGTCTTTTGTCGATTCAGATAAGCTCTGAAAAAGATCTGATGTGATTGGTTAAAAGACCAATGAGTGGAAAAAAAGATCAGAATTGGGCTCCCTGTCTAAATGCAGCCATGGTGTAACTCAGACATCAAACTAACTGCCATGGTGTAACTCAGACATCACACTAACTGCCATGGTGTAACTCAGACATCAAACTAAGGGCCATGGTTTAACTCAGACATCAAACTAACTGCCATGGTGTAACTCAGACATCAAACTACCTGCCATGGTGTAACGCAGACGTCACACTAACTGCCATGGTGTAACTCAGACATCAAACTACCTGCCATGGTGTAACTCAGACATCACACTAACTGCCATGGTGTAACTCAGACATCAAACTAACTGCCATGGTGTAACTCAGACATCACACTAACTGCCATGGTGTAACTCAGATATCAAACTAAGGGCCATGGTGTAACTCAGACATCACACTAACTGCCATGGTGTAACTCAGACATCAAACTAACTGCCATGGTGTAACTCAGACATCAAACTAAGGGCCATGGTGTAACTCAGACATCAAACTAAGGGCCATGGTGTAACTCAGACATCAAACTAAGTGTGATGGTGTAACTCAGACATCAAACTAAGTGTGATGGAGTAACTCAGACATCAAACTAAGTGTGATGGTGTAACTCAGACATCAAACTAACTGCCATGGTGTAACTCAGACATCAAAAGCACCAAGGCTCACCTGTGAATCTCTGGAGGTTCCCGTTTTATTTTGGCACTTTGCTCCATCACTTCCTTAGCAACCCTGCCACTGAGAGACAACACAGAGAAAAAACGTAACACTCAGCCGTGCATTATCACCAACAACTGAACTGAAGGATCTTTAAAACATTTGTATTGACCTTTACTTATAGCCAGTAAATGTATTTACCTGTATCTAAATCTACTTCCTTTGAAGAACAGATTACTGCTGGACACCGTTCTGACCTGGCTGGACTTGTCCAACCTGTGGATGACCAGAGACAGAGATTTAGCAATGTAATAACATTGTAATAATAGCACATACATTGCATCATATAATGATTAATTGATTAAATGACTGATGGTCAATGTAACGCACTTGTAGAAAGCCTGATTCTCGACTCCACACTTCCACAGGTGTTTACAGGCCTCAGGTGTGGGTGCAAAATACGTCAAGATGATCTTTTTGTCCTGCAGTGAGTATGCACATGTAGGTGTGAGTATTCACATCTGAGTATGACAGCGAGTATGCACATACACAATGAGTACAGTCTCAATTTCTTGTATTTCACATTTTCTGACTTGGCTAACAAAATAATAGGAATAGAATGAATAGAACGGGTTTGGATGCTTTTACCCTGACATTTGACTGGTAAACTCATGGGTACAATTGCAATGGCTGCCTGGTATTGTGATGCAATAATTCCCATTGTATTTTGTAATGTTCTATCAACTGATGCTGGATCACGCAATGGAATGCATTTGTTGTAATGCCAGTTGAGTTGACTCAACAAATCACAGCACAGATTGAAGGGTACACTTTCTGCTTTTACTTCCTGGCATGGGCACACTCAAAATGGCTGCCAGTCCACCCATTATGCCATCATTGACTTGAATGGAGAGACCATTTCTATTCATTCTATTTCTATGAACGAGAACACAATGAGTTTACATACATCTATCAGAAGCAGTAATGGACCCACATCTTATGTCCAGTTAAGTCATTAACTTCTCTATTGCGGCTAAATTACACCTTCTCCCCAGAGGCCAATTCCAATGCATAAAACAGGTTTATCTACATTAATTTCACTGTGTAATTCCAGAGCAGAAAGGAAACTATTTTAATAATGCATGTCATGGAACCCACCTCTTTCTGATTTGCATATATATGGAATGTCTTTGCCTCAAACTTCAGCTTTGTCACCTCATCCCTACCCACCAAGACAAAAAAATACCAGTCAGAACCGAACAGAACAGTGAGAAGCGGTGAAATATGAATTGTGACCCACTGGCAGATTAGAACAGCTCTGTTTTATAGTCAGGAAGGGGGACACATGGCTTTAGGTCCGAGACTGTGGGATTCTGGACTGCCAGGTTAAATAGAACAAAAGCTAACGACAAGAAAGCCAAACGTCCCAAATGTTATGCAACTACTACACACGTACATCTCTTACATTTTATGCAACTATTTCTGGCTGTGAAACAATGAAGGCTTGACAAAAGTTACTATGCTAACCATATTATTAACACTCACCACTTGAGGAAATGGACTCTCCTGTTCCCCTGCAGGACAGTGAAGCCAAACGGAGTGAAGGCTAGGAAGGCAGGGTTCCCTGACACATCCTGACACAGACACAACACTAGTATTGAACACAATGTATTGTATTGTGTTAGGTGTATGTTGTTGTACAGATGTCGGATCTTAACTTGATCAATCTTTTGTCACAGAGAAATTTTCCTTGTGAGTCCCTCAAAAATGGCAGTTTTCTTTCTCCCCAATCGGGGGCAGTCGAGTCATTGGTACCAGGGCTTGCCATCAAAATAATTGTCTCACTCGCTCGCTCAAACGCTAGGCCTAGATCCTATTGCTGCAACATTCAAATGTACAAAAATGTATCTGAAATGTAGCCCTACACATCAACAACCATTGTTTTATATAGCTTAATAACACAAGAGAGATATTGGTCTCCACTAGGCTACGACATACAAGTGTCAAGTGTATCCTAAGGTCACGAATGAACTGTCAAAATTTTGTTCAATCGCTGCCTGTGTCCATTTATTATAATCCACATAAGAATTCACACGAGACACTCTGTAGCCTGCACGTTACCTACATAAGGTACACTGTAGGCACGCTACTATAGCCTACATAATATACACTGTAGGCAAGCTACTGTATTGGATACTAACACCACTTCCAGCTGTTCCCTGGCGGCCATTTGAAATATTTATTCCAATCCTCCTGCTGCAGGATTATTTTCCTCCTGAGACGAAAGGGGTCAAATGAAGATCCGACATCTGCATGTAATTTACAACTGGCCTTACAAACGGAATTGCAAAGAAATCATATCGTATTGAATGACGTTCAGACTGTACTGGAATCATTAGAGAGCTGAGCTATAATGGACCCTTCTCTTATCATGGTGTTTGTACCTTGCAGGGGTGAGGGTCCACACCATACGTCTCCAGCTCCTGGGCCTTCTGCAGGAAGTTCAGCTCTGACTCCTCTGGAGTCTGTCCTCTGGGACATGAGAACACAACATCAGACTACTGGGATTCATCAGATTACTGTGGGGGTGGGCTGTGTGATGATGGATGAAAAAGCTTCCAGCGGTGAGCTAATGATTTGGAAAGTAATATTTGCTTTCGTTCAGTTCGGTGAGTGAGAAATGAGAGAGCAACACTAGAGGGCAGCAGAGGTAAGATCATGTAGGTGTTCTACAGTAGTAGAGGCTGTATATAGGGATACTGCATGTACTGTGAAGGGGGAGAGAGAGAGAGAGAGAGAGAGAGAGAGAGAGAGAGAGAGAGAGAGAGAGAGAGAGAGAGCCTCTTAAGGGTGAGGTGATGTTCAGCTGACTGGCAGGGTTGTCCTAGGTTGCCACAAACTAATGACACAGCAGTACAGTACTGAGAAATACACACATATATACACACACACACACACACACACACACACACACTCTTAAGGTCACTGCGGTCCCTTCATCCACTATCCATAAGCAGGAAGAGTTAGACAAATAGCAACTAGGAAAAGATTGTATATTCAGCATATCATGTGGATATGAAATTGCATATCTATGGCTTAGCTAGGGTCATGCACAATGTATCTCATCACAATATCTATTTTCATCATGGATGTAATATTATATCTAGGAGAGATAGGATGACCTTGTATCAAATTAGGCCCACAATCACCATGCTGATGATGGCATTATAATCAATGACAAGCGCTATGTCAAATATCATAATCATTGGGTAGAGAGAGAGAGAGAGAGAGCAGAAAGAGAGGGAAAGAGAGGGAGAGAGGAGAAAGAGAGGGAAAGAGAGGGAGAGAGGAGAAAAGTTAACCGGAAGCTAGTGGGATGGATGATGTCTGTGTTCAGAATCAGGTTTGCATGGAGACTACAGACAGAGACTGAATGGACTATGTGTCAAATAAAATCACAATGAGGAGTCTGACAGGTGTCACCTTACATCAGTTCTGTCTTGTGGATGTCGGAGATGCGTCTCTCCAGCTTCTCTGAGTGTTTAGGGAAGAACTGGAACTTAGAGCTGTAGCCCTCAGGATGCTTTCCAGGATCGTAGTCACCAACCTCAGCTGGGGGAGTAGGGAGAACAGGAGACATCAGACAACTTCACCTGTGATGTCTACAACACACAAAAATACATTACTAGGAAGACCTATGTAACCAATATGACATAAAGCATAGTGACCTGGCTGTCATAAACCACATGCATTGTAGTCATGGTATATGCCAGCATAGCTTCTCTTCTATATCTCTGCTATAGGTTAACCAGGCTGTTCTACTGCTGTTCTTTAAGATTCTGTAAGAGCCAGGCACAGACAAGTCTTAAATCGGCTGCTTGAATGCCAATGAGGCTGCAGCCACAGGGCTGGAGGCTATAGTCAGAGCTCTAGTCCTATACCTCACCTCACACACTCACATCGCAATGACAAGTCCAAGGTGACATTGGTATTTTTCCATTATGTCAAAGACCTTTAGGCCAGAATTACATGGGGTATAAATATACATAAGGAATTATGTGTTGCTGTAGTCCGTTTACCTTGTAGTATGTAAGCAGCCAACATGGCAGCATTTGACGTCTTACACAGGAGACGGCCATGGTACAGATCTCTCTTGATTTGTAGGAAGACTAGATATCTGCAAAGGAACATCAGAAACAGTGTGTTTTTTGGTTCACTCCAAACAAGCAAAGAGATGTACTGAACCTAAACAATTACGATTTGTTTCCTCTCTCTAATCTCTTTCATTCCATTTGTAGCTACATTTAATGGGATGATGGGTCGTACAGACGCCCCAAGAGAGCCCTGATCTTAAATTACCAGACGATGTTCTTCTCTTAACTCTTTGTTAGTTTGTTGGTTGTTTGGAGAGGGTTTGTAGAGGAGGGTGTTTGAGGAAAGGAAGGCCTGAGGCGAAGTAATGGCGCGTCTCTCTGATTCCTTTCTGCCTCTAGCCTATAGAGCCCAGGAGACCATTCTATTCGCAGCTAGAGCAGAAGCACAGCCACTTCCACAGCCCAACACAGAGGGGACTTCACCTTATCTGGCCCTTCTCTTAATTGGAACCTTTTATCTCTCAGGTTGAGGAGATAGTGAAGAATTCTCTCCCTCAGAGATCTGTCAACATAAGACTCTTCTATAAGGCAGGTTGACAAAATAACTTTCCACTTCTACTTCTTTGAGGCAAACAAACAGTTCCCTGGGGGTAATGGGTCGTTCTACACAGGATGACAAAACAACTTCACGCGGAGAAGGCTTCCTTCCCAATTCAATATCAAATAGAATCCTGCTGGAAAGTAAACGGCACAATTGACAAAACTTTCTACAGGCTTTGTGTGTCCAGGTGTGTTAAGACATAAGTGGAAAAGAGACATTGTCAGGGATGTTTTGGTGCAGGTGTATCAGCATTCAGCAGGCTTACCAGGTTAGCAGCAAAAGCACTATAGTGTCTCTATGCAACACAGGACCTTTGCCCCACTAGGGGATGAAAGGAATAAGTAATATTATAGGTGTAATTCTGTGACCCAAGCTTGTTTGCGTGATGAGTAGCCTAACCTTGCATGAGACCTGAACACCTAAAGTCAGATAAGTCACAGCTCTATACTCTGCCTTCACATCTTCTCCTCACTGCAGCGTGCTGCTGACTTTGCCTAGTGCAACATAATATACCCTCTAGCTAATGAATATATGGAAAACCAGTCTGTGTCCCAAATGGTACCTTATCACCTAAATAGTGCAGTACTTTTGACCAGGGCTTTAAACAAAAGTAGTGCACTATATAGGGAATAGGGGGCCATTTTGGACGCAGCCCAGGCTTTTAGTTCCCATCGCCCCATCATTAATACATAACCCTGTCTAGCCTCATTCAGAACCTGCTCTGTTAACCACATCCTCACTGCAGTACCATCCTCCTCCTCAAAGAGAATTTCACTTATCATGGTCTGAGTGGATATGTGAAGATTATCTTTCACCCTGGCTCTGATCTCTATGATTTCACATATCATCTGTGATTTAGTTATGATTTGAGTTATAACTAGCCCCTCGTGATCTACTGGTTTAGCTATTGTCTGTGATAGACTGTTACTTGGCCAGCACACAAGATATGTGGTTTGGGGTTTATAGATCAGTTTAGCTGTGGTCCATGGAGAGTCCTCCTTCAGGCTTCTGGTTGAGAATGCTCTTGTAATTCATGTGAGCATTTCATGTGAGATCAAGTTGCCTCAGACTGCATCCCAAGAAAACGGACATTTCAGAGTATTTTACCCAGCATTCATTTCGCACATCAGTGGCTTATCTTCTCTCAGAGCAGCAACGCAATAAATACCATTATTAATCAGACAGCAAAATGTCATAAGTGTGTGTTTGTGTATGTATATGTGTGTGTGTCTCTACTCTTTACAGACGGTGCTGCTGGCAGCGTCATCAGATGGTGAAGGATTGGGAAGCGTTCTCTCCCTCCCTAGCTCTGACTGGGGTTATGAGACATTGGGAAGCAGTGGAATGTGAAAGGGGCTAGATTGCATGATGACTAGACTGGGGCTCTGTCCCAAATGGCACCCAATTTCCTATATATAGCACTTCTTTGGACCAGGCTCTTGTCTTAGGTAAGGCACTACATAGAATAGAATGCCATTTGAACACAGACTGGGTGAGATGTGATTTAGAGGGGATCTCTGAACCCGGCAGCCGTTCTGCCTTCCTCCTCCTCCTCCTCCTCCTCCTCCTCCTTCCTTCCTTCCTTCCTCCTCCTCCTCCTCTACACAGTAGTTTGATTGTCAAAGATAGAGTACCACAAAGTGCAGGCAGGGTGACCTGACATTGCAGCTTAAAACCTCTTAAATGTAAAGTCCCCATATTTGGGGACCCTATTTGATTTGTATTATTCAATTCAGTCTGGTATGAGAACGGTAGCATCTATCTGCAAAAGCAGGGTGTCTGCGGAAAGCTGAGTATCTTGGCTATTGATTGGTGCCTTCAAATCTTCGGTATGACTTACTACCATATATGGGCATACAGATTTATAAGGGCAGGCCGAGCCGATGACCTGATTTCAAGATGGCTTCTACCTACATTCCGGTTAGAGTTGTGAATCATAAACTAAATAAACACGGAATATGTTTATACACACCAAATGCAGGGACTCCACAGATCATGAGGACATCTTATTTGTCTGCCTGTGACCTACTGTTATTGATCACCAGGCCAGTCAAAATGTTTACTTTACACAACATTTTCACCAAACAGCAATCTTACAAGGTAAGCTTAAATTTGGTCTGTGTTTGAGCTAGAGCTACATGGGGGAATATCAAATAAATCCTTAGATTGGTAGCAACAAATCTAACCTATTGTCAATGTTATTTGATTATGTTTATCTATGCGTATCAAAAATATGAAGCCTGCTTTCGCGCTGTAGGCATCCATAACCCCTGTATGTCCCCCGACACCACCACAATGTTGTAGAGAGTTTGGTGTTGTAGAAATGTAGCAATAACCTTTAGGCACATCCAGTGTGCAAAAACAGTGCAATTACCACATTTGGACACTTTGGAGACGTTGAACGGACACTTGATTGTACCCTGGATACCCCATAACACCACCACAATGTTTTAGGGACATTTTACAGGAAATGTCCCGTGACCACACCTGACATCACTTACTAAAACATCTGACACCTGGCACCACTTACTAAAACATCGGCCCATTTCTAGTTGTTAGGTCTATCAATCCCATTTTCTTTTCTGATAGTGTTCACATGTTGTGGAAGACATTTGATGTGTTTCCAGTTCTAGCAATCAATAGTATACTTATAGCTTTCCAAAAAAAAAAAGGTTATTCTGTGTGTGCTTGATCTAGTGTATTCTGAACTATTTACCTCCTATCTATCTT
This sequence comes from Thymallus thymallus, assembly GCA_023634145.1. Classification (NCBI taxonomy): domain Eukaryota; kingdom Metazoa; phylum Chordata; class Actinopteri; order Salmoniformes; family Salmonidae; genus Thymallus; species Thymallus thymallus. Next base: position 24,305,038 of record CM042381.1, read on the forward strand.
CTGATAATGTCCTCATAATCTCCAAGATGTCTTATTTCCAAACATACCAAGTTGTTGCATGTCAGAATCATGTAATTAAACATGAATAGCAGTTCATTTTGGGTATGTCTATTTAGGCGGAAATCTACACTTTTGCCATTACATTTAATAGGTTAAAGTAAGAGTTCTCTGGTCCTACAAACTGATTCACTCTAGTGTTTTGATACCCCTAAAATCAGCCTGTGCTCACTCCTTCGTGCCTGATGCTTGATGTTCTAGATGTGTGTAAAATTCAGCATCAAAATGAGAAGTTTCAATCGGATGAAAGAGAGTGATTGCCCACTGTAGGAAAAATCCAATGTGATTTGGACCATTTGGACCAAACCATTTCTTCCAATCTAATGCTGAGAATAAAACCTCTACAGTATACTACCACAGCCAAGCTGAGAACTCTGGCAGGACAGGCAGAGGGAATGGGAAAGTGTAATCTCCTGTGGGTAAGTGAAATCAGTGATGCAGATATGACTGGAGAAAGAGGTAGCAGAGCACCGCAGTCTCTCTCTATCTTTCTCACTCTCTTTCCCCACCACCTATCTCTTGCTCTCTCTCTCTCTCTCTCTCTCTTGCTCTCTCTCTTTCCCTACCACCTATCTCTTGCTCTCTCTCTCTCTCTCGCTCTCTCTCTTTCCCTACCACCTATCTCTTGCTCTCTCTCTCTCTCTTGCTCTCTCTCTTTCCCTACCACCTACCCCCCCCCCCCCCCCTCCCTCCCTCCCTCTGAGGAGATGACAGCAGCTGGCACCCTAGTCCTCTATTATAAACTCCATCCTTCCTGCCAGACTCTGTCTCTAGTCTCTTACCTTGTAATTTCCTCTTTCAGGGCAGCCGGGTCGGGAGGGTAAAACTTGACTCGTAAACACATGGTGAATGGCGGTTGGGCTGGGGGGAGAGGTCACATGTTAGAACAGAGGCTTTTTCTACTGTGACCTAACTAGTAGTAACTGTCAACTATTCAATCAACCAAGCAAATTTGGAACTGAATATCATCATGCATATTTCAATAGTCATACATGATCATGCATTCATGTACTTACATTTCATTTGTTTGGCAATACATTTTGTAAACCCCAACCAGTGCTGAAAGACATAAACAAAAACAAATCAGTCTAAAACTGTGTTTTCTATGCACCTTGGGTGCTATCCTCCTGCCTCTACTTTAGACGTTAGTGACAGACTACACGGTCTGATTGCTCAGTAGTTGTGCATTCTGCATTCTGACTTGTTGTCTAGAGCTGGAGGGCATTCTAGGACAGAACTCCACTGAGCATTCTAACGCTGTGTTCTCTCTACCTCCCTGGTGTTTATATTCTCTCTCTCTCTCTCTCTCTCTCTCTCTCTCTCTCTCTCTCTCTCTCTCCTCATCCTCCTCCCCTCTCGCTGTCTTTCTCTCTCTCTCCTCATCCTCCTCCCTCACTCTCTCTCGCTCTTACCCAGTGACTCTTATAGAGATGAAAGAAAGGAAAGTGCTTTAGAGGAAGGACAGCTCACTAACCATTAGGAGGAGAAAAATGGAAGACTAGATGTTATCTCAATGAATCTGTATGAATAAAGGTTGAATGAAAAATGGAATACATTAAATGAGTGGGGAGGGTGTGACACTACAGCGGTGCTATTGGCCTAGTTTGTTGACAATGTTCATCATATCTCCCAGACTTTACCTGCCTCTTCCCTGGCCTCGAGGTTCTGCTCTAGAGAGGAATGCTTGGTTGAGTGCTTCACTGATAGACTGTGACAGAGTGCTGACTGTCAAAGCCTCATATACCCTCACTACAGTCCGTCTATCAAACCCTGAAACACTGCTCTAACTACCTGCCAATCTGTAAGGTATAGGGAAGAGATTGACAGTGAATATAGGCTGGGTTAAGTACTTTGACTCTGACTGAGAAAAGCACCAGTGGCATGAGAAACAGTGCCCCTCTGTCTCTGTATGTGTAGGCCATCTATCTGATGCTGTCTGGTCAAAAAGAGTATGACATTGTTGCCGCCTGTAGAGTTGAATGCAAGGGAAGTGAGCATTTGGCCTCCCTTCATAAAAAAGTGAATGGTCCTGGCACACCAAAATAAAGTGTCAAGGGAAGCCAGTTTGGATTTGGCTTCACTCCAATCACATCACGAGAGCAATATGTCATAGACAGAAATAACTTGAATTGTTGCATCTCGTGTTGTTGTCCTCCAGTGGCTAGCTAGCTAGCTAGCTAAAATTGTCCCTTGCCTAGCCATGGATGGAGTCGTGGTTTACTTAATTCTCTACGCTGGCCAATGTTTTTGACTATGTTTTTTTAACTAGCTAACATTGCCCATGAAAGGAAGTTAGGCTATTGATCAAGCATTTTAGCCAGGTAGCCTAGGACAACAAAAAATAAAAGTGTTGACAGAGTCATTCATCAAAATGAGAGACAGAAGGATGGCATTGGCGTATGTTGAGTCAACAAGTTTTTTCTCATTGCACTGACGCACGCACGCACGCACGCACGCACGCACGCATACACACAAATACACACACACACAGAGAAATCAGAACCATGGACAGCCACATCATATTTAGCGTACGTTGATTGGACTAAATTGTATTTGGTATCTTTTAGTTGTCACTGTATTAAACTAAGTATAGGTGATTTGATGATGTTGACGTGGAGGCAGCTCCTGTTTTCTTTGCGACTTGCGGTAAAACTCTCCCTGGTTCTAAATCAATAGTTGTTTAGTAGTCTGAAAAGGTCAGAAACATTAACTTGCTTCACCATGCTCTAGGTAATGTAACTGTTTCTTACATTAATATGCTTTGTGGACTTCACCGGACAGAGGTTGCTCTCCGGTTTTGTGATTAAACAAAAGTGTGTATGAATTTATTCTGCCACTGTGTCTTATTGTCTTGGCCTCAGGCCTATATATCACGGTCGCATTGCATATGAACTAACAGGTTATAGAGCAAACAACGCAATTATCACAACATATAGGTTGTGGACTGGAGAGTGACTATCTACCAATTATTTCACATTATTGCGTCAGCTCCTCAACAATGTGATTTTGCCACTCGTGTTTAGAATAGATAATAATTTTTTGACTGAAATGTGTACTGTAACTAATTGGTCTGTCAAGGTAGAATGATGCTTTATTACACATAAAGTACACATGACAAAAGCATTTCCCACAGATCAGGGTGTGGGAATATGTTTCCAAGAAAGGTCCAGTTCAATACTCCCAGTGAAAGAAAAGCCCACAGCGCCAATCAGAGATCCTGTCCAATCTGTCAGTCTGATAGTAGCTAGCTGTCTTCTTCTGCTTAGTTTATGGGCAGAAGGAAGTGAAGGATGTGCTACCACTCCGCCCCCCACTCTCTGGCTCTCTTTGTCTTCGTCTCTCGATCACTCTGTCAATCCCCCTCCTTCCAACCAAATGTTCTTTCCTCACAACAACTCTAGCATCTCTGAAAGTGTTGAGCTAGAGACAGAACAGGAACAGGAACTGATTCTGATCAGCAGGGGACCATTGTTTCTCTGGGAATAGGATCTGTGTGTGTGTGGCTGTGCAGACGAGAGTTAACACACAGCCATAAACTCAGGCTGTGACGCAGTAGAGTAAGGGGTTGGGCTCTGCTGGAGGCACACAAGAAAGGAGGAGAGAGAACAGGGGGAGAAACTGTAGAAATAGCCTCCTCAGTGGTATATGTGTGATGGCATGGGAAAGAGAGGGAAAGAAAGAAAGAAAGAAAGAAAGAAAGAAAGAAAGAAAGAAAGAAAGAAAGAAAGAAAGAAAGAAAGAAAGAAAGAAAGAAAGAAAGAAAGAAAGAAAGAAAGAAAGAAAGAAAGAAAGAAAGAAAGAGCAGAGAGGGAGGAAGGGAGGGAGAGAGTGTGAAAGTGGCAGCAAGGGAGAGGTAGTTAAGAGAGAAAGTCAGAAAGAGAGAGATAGAGAGATATACAGACATAAACATAGAGAGGGGGAGTTACCCCTCCTCCCTGTCAGTTGACACCACCCACCCTCTGTTTGTCTGGGTCCACATATCTGATGCCAAAGTAGTCCTTCTCCAGCAGGTTAAGGTGGTGACAGATGAGATCAAACAGGTACTGGCCCTTTGCATCGCGCTGTAAAACATAAGAAAACACTACATGAATAACTCTTAGGAGAGACAACTACTGTCACCAATGTAAGGGTGACAGAGGTGACAACCAGGTAGAGGAGATACCAGGTAATGCATCTCGCTGAGGAGGAGTGGGATGAAAACAGACAGACACCATGTAAAAATATTTGGGGCTCAGAAGAAACTAGATTTCAATAACACCAGAACATGGTTAATATTTCACCATCCCTGGGGACATATCTGAGGAGTATCAAATATTAATATGCAGAAACAGCCATCAGTGATGTCTCGCTGAAATCTCTACTGCAGAGGAAAATGATGGAGAGAAGAAGTACAGAGAGGTAGATAATGCAGAAAATGGAGTGGAAGTGGAGCATTGTACGTCACCTGGTGCAGACAGTGAGTGAGAAGGAAATGTAGAGAGTGAGATATTCAATGGGCCCTTCAGTGTAGTGCCATGAGTGGGAAATGGAATGGGCCCTGCTGTGCAGTGCAGTGCATGGCAAATGGAATGGTCCCGCTTCAGTAGACGTTTCAGAGAGTGAGAAATAGAATGGGCTCTGCTGCTTGCTGCCTGCTCAGGCATAGGTGGTCACTGGGTGACTGGGCTCAGCCCCAGCCTGTCTGATGATGCAGTCAGTCAGTCAGTCAGTCTAGGCCCTGGTGCTGTTCTTAGTGAGGACAGCTAGGACAGTCACAGTCACAGGCTCATAGCTTTCTGCTACCTCTGTACCTTCTAGCCATTGCCACTGATATACTACACCATGTAAAGACACTAGCCAATGCCACTGATATACTACACCATGTAAAGACTCAGAATTGTGCACTTCTCAGGCACTGATGAATGCATCCTAACGCAGCAGCTCGTTACAGTACAGCCCAGCAGTAGTATGTGTCCCAGCATGGAGGTGGCTGTGTTTAGTGGCAGCTAAAACTCACACACTACTGTAAAATGAATGGTCCAGGTCCAGTAATATGAATGGCCCAGGCCCAGTAATATGAATGGCCCAGGCCCAGTAATATGAATGGCCCAGGCCCAGTAATATGAATGGCCCAGGCCCAGTAATATGAATGACCCAGGCCCAGTAATATGAATGACCCAGGCCCAGTAATATGAATGGCCCAGGCCCAGTAATATGAATGACCCAGGCCCAGTAATATGAATGGACAGGCCCAGTAATATGAATGGCCCAGGCCCAGTAATATGAATGGCCCAGGCCCAGTAATATGAATGACCCAGGCCCAGTAATATGAATGGCCCATGCCCAGTAATATGAATGAGCCAGTTTACCCCCAACACATCAGCGGGGCTGAGGCTGGGATCTGGCAAAGCCCTAGGTGACTGTATGCTGTTAGCGCTGAGGTTCCATCCCAAATGGCTCCATATTCCCCATATAGTGCACTACTTTTGACCAGAACCCTATAGAGAATAGTGTGCTATTTGGTACGCCGACAGAATGTTCTGAGTGTTAACGCTGGCTAGCACCACAGAAGCCTGACCTTTTCCAGTGTCTCTGTGGGATCTCACATCCACCGGCCACTGTCTCTGTTCAGTATGTCACCTTCACAGCAGCTATACCACAGACACTGAGGACTATCCTCCACGACACGAAGCGCTGACTGGAATTCTGCCGGTCTGAGAGTGCTTTCCACTCAGGACACAGACAGGCAGGCTGACACTAACACAGCTCCATGCGAGCACATACAGAGACACAGAGATACTGCACCAACGTATACACCCATGTAGTACATGCTTCCTGTTCTAAACTACATAACTTCTCTACAGCCAAATAGAGACAGACAGCCTCTCTAATTAATCACTGTGTGTGTGTGTGTGTGTGTGTGATGTTATTTATGGCAACTGTTGTTTACTGAAAGAGAACAGAGCCATTTATCACAACGGGTCTGAACATTTAGGAATTAAATTAACTGGAACCCAATCACAGGCTTTCATTCATTAGATTACTCCCAGGTATCGTCCCAAATGGCACCCTTTTCCCTTTATTGTGCACTACACAGAGAATATGGTGCCCTTCAGGATATACACCAACTCCCTCTAATAAAGCAAACTATCTCTGTCCTTCACCAGACACATGCTGCACAACAACACTTTACATATTTCGCAGACACTCTCGACAAGAGCCATTAGGGTTAAGTGCCTCGTTCAAGGGCAAACTGACATATTTTTCACCTAGTCGGCTCAGAATTCAAACCAGCAACCTTTTGGTTACTGGCCATACGTTCTTAACCACTAGGCTACCTGCCACCTATAGCACTTATCAGTCACTAAGCAGCTTTACTTACTGTATTATGGCTACATACGTACCACTGCACATTGCACGTACATACAGCTGACCTCAGCTTGATCTGTATGTATACTTTGCATACTGATGAGAACTTTAAAGAGTTGAGAGCAACACCTCTGGAACAGAATCAGCAGTACTGAAGCAGGGCTGAAGACAATGACTGTATATATTAAAGGACTGAAGTAGGGCTGAAGACAATGACTGTATATATTAAAGGACTGAAGCAGGGCTGAAGACAATGACTGTGTATATTAAAGGACTGAAGCAGGGCTGAAGACAATGACTGTATATATTAAAGGACTGAAGCAGGGCTGAAGACAATGACTGTGTATATTAAAGGACTGAAGCAGGGCTGAAGACAATGACTGTATATATTATAGGACTGAAGCAGGGCTGAAGACAATGACTGTGTATATTAAAGGACTGAAGCAGGGCTGAAGACAATGACTGTATATATTAAATGACTGAAGCAGGGCTGAAGACAATGACTATATATATTAAAGAACTGAAGCAGGGCTGAAGACAATGACTGTATATATTAAAGGACTGAAGCAGGGCTGAAGACAATGACTGTGTATATTAAAGGACTGAAGCAGGGCTGAAGACAGTGACTGTGTATATTATAGGACTGAAGCAGGGCTGAAGACAGTGACTGTGTATATTATAGGACTGAAGCAGGGCTGAAGACAGTGACTGTGTATATTATAGGACTGAAGCAGGGCTGAAGACAGTGACTGTGTATATTATGGGACTAAGCCCAGAGATGAGCTATTGTGGAGGAACAAAAACAATGCAGGAAAACGTTGTATTGTACAAAATAGATTTGTGGTGATTGGGGAGATGCTATTTTAATGCAGAGTCACATGATTTGGTGTTTTGGTACAGTATTCCACTGCTTTGCTCTACCACCTAACATCTACCAACCCCATTATCTCCACTTTACACAGAGAGGATGGGGTTATAGACGGTTTAATGAGTGAGGTTTAATCAGAGCTAATGGACCCATCTAATTTCAGAATGAACAAAGGAAAGCTACTGGTGACTTTCAATGTATAGTATGGACTTATTATGAGCTTCATGAAGTGATCGTGTGGATGTGTGTGTGTGTGTGTGTGTGTGTGTGTGTGTGTGTGTGTGTGTGTGTGTGTGTGTGTGTGTGTGTGTGTGTGTGTGTGTGTGTGTGTGTGTGTGTGTGTTTGTGTGTGCATGCCAGCATGTGTGTGTAGTGCAAGTACACGTACATTATAAAAATATATATTTCTCTACCGCACTTTCTAATCTACAGAACACCATTACTTCCAGTGCATACTATCACCACCCACTTTCTAATCTACTGAACACCATTACTGCCAGTGAATGTCACCACCCACTTTCTAATCTATAGAACACCATTACTGCCAGTGAATGTCACCACCCACTTTCTAGGAGTAATTGAGCTCCACTAAAGTCAATTCATCAGCTATTTTCTAATCACACTGGCTGGCCTTCTTAGCACTGTTAGAAGCCATCACACTCTAATTACCAACCAAGAATAAGAGGCTCTCGCTTTAGGAAGTAAGCTGCTGCAGACCTGGGTTAAAATACTATTAGAAATCATTTCAAATACTTGATCTGTGTTTGATTGAGCTTACCTGGCTTAATGACACAATACAAGAGTCCCAAAACATCATCGCCACATATATGGCACTCCAGGCAGAATACAGAAAACGGTCAAAGTATTTGAAAGATTTCGAATAATATTAGAACCCACGTTTCAGCTACAGTATTGTGTCTCCATGCAGAGGCCTTGACTTACTGGAGAGAGAGAGTGTGAGAGAGAGTGTGTGTGTGTGTGTGAGAGAGAGAGAGAGAGAGAGAGAGAGAGTGTGAGAGAAAGAGAGGTTCTGATGGCATTGTCTTGTCCCCTTCTCCGAGCCGGGATGTTACTGGGGACATTATTAATGGCAGGTAATTTGATTTAGCTCCCTGGGCCGTCTCTCTGTGGTTGCATCCCAAATGGCACCCTCTTCCCTACATAGCGCACTACTTTTGGCTAAGATCCTATGGGCCATGGTCAAAAGTAGTGCACTATATAGTAAATTGAGTCCCTTTTGGGACACAGCTGAGTCGCTCTGTGACGTGGACAAATGGTGTGTGTGGTGCCACGAGGCCCAAGGCCCTCTTTCTGTTCTCTCTCTGCACGCTTAGGGAAGGAGGGTGTGGGGAGGAGGGGGTGTGTGGTCTGCCCCCGTCCCAGGGGTGGAGGGTGAGGGTGGGCAGCCTTGTGACATCAGCCACAGTGACTCATGGGTAATGGGATTAGCGAAGGAAGGAATGTTTAAACGTGAAGAAGGGAGTGAAGGAGGGAGGGAGAGGAGTGAGGAAGGGAGGGGAGTGAGGGATGGAGTGAGGGATGGAGGGAGGGAGGGAGGGAGGGAGGGAGGGAGGGAGGGAGGGAGGGAGGGAGGGAGGGAGGGAGGGAGGGAGGGAGGGAGGGAGGGAGGGAGGGAGGGAGGGAGGGAGACATTAGTAATTTGTGGAACCAAGCTAACGCTGATGTTGATGCTCCATCATAGAAGTGATAAAAGTGACACACACAGAGAGGAAAAAGACGGGGGCCAAATGATCCTGAGTCCTTAGTTTTAGAGCCGGTCGTCAGGCAGCAAGCCGCTCAGCAGCACACTCCTCTCTTGGTCCTCCATGGCCAAGCCAGGCCTCACTTTAGATGAATTATTGAAATGGGTTCCATGTCAGTCAGAGAAACACAGCATTAATATGTGATGGTGTCATATTAAGCTGCAGGTGGATGGAAGACTGCAACAACTGAGGAATGGAGTCTAAATGGTTGCTGTGCACCAGGCAGTCAGCAATCTTGATTAGGGCTCAGGAGAAAACCGAGGCTTGTTTGTGGTGGTGGTAATGTCTGGTCACATTAGCAGATTACTCTCTTTCTCACTGTCTTCCTGCCTCTCTCTCTCTCTCTCTCTCTCTCTCTCTCTCATAGCTCTGCTCTGGGGTTGTGTTTTGTGTGAGTGGTTAATGTGGCGGCTGCTACTCCCACTCCACTCCTGTCCTGCTGTGAGGCTCAACCTCAGCATTGCCACTCAGTCAGCAGCCCCAGATAGTGTACTAAATAGGGACTAGGGTGCCATTTGGGATGAAGCCTATTAGGGCTGGGCCTAAAATGTGAATATGGTCAAAAATATAAAAACCAAACATATAATACTCTAACAGTAGAACTGTTTGAATTGTAGCAGCAAAGAATTTAATACAGGCCTGACAAATATTTGTATATAAAATACCAAATGTAAACATACCAAATACCAAGTTTGAATTTTAGCATTATATGACAACAACCAAAGTGCTGCAAACAAAATAGATATTTGGCAACAATGCCTCTTGCAGGGTTTGTTTTGAGTACTCAAGTGTACTTTTTGGTGTCTCATGCGTAGACTCTCTCTGTACTTTTTCACATGATTCTTGCGTAGGTGGTAAAAGAGGTTAGTGGTTATTTGAGCCTGTTGTCGGGACTGGCCTGCGACATATTTTGCAGAAGACGGTTTTCTGGTCCGTGTCAGACTTTTCATACCAAAACCACGTCCATGAGACCGAAGTAGCCCCTCTTTTAGGTACGAGGTCACATTCACTCTCCTCCATGTTTGTTTGTGTTGCAAATTTCCTACCACGACGCAAAGCGTCATCCAATTGACGAAAAATATTGCCATAAAGAGTGTGATTTGTGGCACAACGAAATAAACAATAGAGCATAATATGAAACAATAGACGTTTTTCTATCGTCACACGATATATAGCGTCATATCGCCCAGCCCTACCGTATCATATTATACTGTACCATGAAAAAATAAGCAGCACAAGACTCCTCCTTCTTTTAACTGTAGTCGTTAATATCCCAGATAGGAAGAGAGATTCCCATAAAGAGCGTCACACATAGCAGATACTGATAGATCACTAACTGGGTCGTCATCCACGCAGGCAGGCAAGAATAGAGAAACACACACACACACACACACACACACACACACACACACACACACACACACACACGCACGCACACACACACACACACACACACACACAGTCAGATTTGCCCCAGAAACATTAAACCAAGCTTTATTTCCAAGCCTTTGATCAGTCCAGCCTCAGTCAGTGCTACAGCTAAACAGTCAGACCAAGAACCTGGTGGTGGACACTGGAAAAGCCTTGTTCTTCAGAGTGACACATATTCAATACAACTTATCATAGACACATAACAACACTGTTTGGTGCAGTGTTCCATAGCTGTCGAAATGCTGACTGTGGTGGATATATGTATGCATGCGTATCCATCATTGGTTATTCCCTGGGAGAGGAGAGAAGTGTATGAGTGATTCAACCCAGTGCTGCTTGTGGATTAAAGTCCTTCATCTGTACATAATTCCTCAGGACTGACACCTCCTATGAATTTATACTGAGCAGAGCAGCTATGGGATGTTGTATAGTCATTTATGCTGCTGCTGTTGATGATCCATACTAGCACTATATAACGCGTTTGTAAAGATAAACATATTCTTCAGAGAATATCTATCCCAGGCAACAGGTCATCAGTAGAAATGCCACCACATGTCAAGACACCAAGCCATCTCAGCACCACTAACCCCTAGACTACAAAGGGCTGTCTCAAGGTACAGAACTGATGCACATTTTGAATGCAATACGCCTCTACACATCTTCTAACGTTAATATCCACTGTCCCTAAAAAGCCTCTCAACTGATGGAGGAAAAAACATGATAAATCCTCATTAATGACTAGGCTGTGCCTGGAGCCGTCTGGTAGAGGCTGGATTTTCCCTTGAAGTGGCCCAGTGGGAGTGCTCCGTGCTGGGCTGTGTTCCAAGGGAGCCTGGGTGGGAGGGGGCTCTCTAAATCATTCCTCCAGTGGAGAAAGTAAGAGGGAGAGAGAGAGAGCGGGTGTCTCTCCCTGGGGGCCCCATTAGAGTGATGACATGGTGGGGGACTGGGGGCCGACCAGCGCTGCTACTCATGTCTGTATGAAAACACAGTGGTCGGAAGGGGCCAAACTGCTCTCCAAGCACTCATGGCTGGATGGCTTGGACTGGTAAGTGATCTTGAGGAGAGTGGGGGGCACGGGAGGAGGGAGATGAGAAGAGGAGAAGAGGGGAGGAGGGGAAAGAGGAGAGGAGAGACATTGCCTCTCTCTGTCTCTAGAACCCAGCTGACAGTATCCAGGGGCTGAGTCAGTGAAAGGTAAAGGGTAGTGAGGTGGAACCCATCTACTGAGCATCTGCTCTCTGTGCCCTTCCTGTCCCCCTCTAGCTCAGGGGGCTGATGGGACTTACAGGGTTGAAGCCCAGGAGTGTTATGGTGAGGTCTATTTGTCTCTATGTCCAGACATCAGTTTATTGTAGCACATCCTTGTCTATTCTACTTCATCTCTGCCCATTATTCCTCCAAAAGAGTGAATCATACTAATGGTTGTTGCTAATGGCTTCCCCTGCCTGGTATTTTACATAAGGAAGAATACAAGTACGATTTCTGTTGATAGTGTAATGATTTTTCATTATAATTGAAAACAGTATCACTGTTGCACAGAGCCTGCAGTAGGGTTCATTTTTTTCTCATTACATTGATAGAAATGTCTTTAAATACAGACTAATCAAAAGAGACCCTTCTCCTGAACTTTGCTATAATGAAAAATAATATGCACAGACAGACACAGACTCACGCACACACGCACACACACACACACACACAGACACACACACACATACACACACACTCCTGAAGTCCTCTAGGGCTAGGGAAAGGTTTCTCCATCTCTTGGACTGCATGAAGGTACGTAGAAATCACAGTGACAGAACAACTTACTGTCAAGCTACCAGAAGTGATGTCCTCAGGGGACAGTGGCGAGTGTGTGTGTGTGTGTGTGTGTGTAAATGGGTGTATTTGTGTGTGTGTATGTGTGTGTGCGTGTGTGCGTGTGTGCGTGTGTGCGTGCGTGCGTGTGTGTGTGTGTGTGTGTGTGTGTGTGTGTGTGTGTGTGTGTGCTAGTGAGGTAACTGTGTGGAAATCTCAGGAAGACCAGCTAGGCAGAAAGAAAGACACCCAGCCATATAAAATAGTGAGCATCAGTCTCTTAGTCATTTCAATACACACTGACCTTGAAAAGCAACACAAGCTGTGCATTGAAACTAACTTACTGGGCATTCTAAGAAAGAATGTGAAGAACTAACTGACTGGGCATTCTAAGAAAGAATGTGAAGAACTAACTGACTGGGCATTCTAAGAAAGAATGTGAAGAACTAACTGACTGGGCATTCTAAGAAAGAACGAGAAGAACTAACTGATTGGGTATTCTAAGAAAGGACGTGAAGAACTAACTGACTGGGCATTCTAAGAAAGAACGTGAAGAACTAACTGACTGGGCGTTCTAAGAAAGAACGTGAAGAACTAACTGACTGGGCATTCTAAGAAAGAACGAGAAGAACTAACTGACTGGGCGTTCTAAGAAAGAACGTGAAGCCCAGCCTGATCACTAGAAATAGACTGCGATTTCAGACTCTTGGTCCTTCACAAAGAAAATAAAAACAATTGTCCAGCACAGGGGGAAAACTTGTGATGTTCAGAGATGGAGCTTGCTATTTAGACCATTGCGCCACCGCAGTTCACAATGCTCTAGCAAGCCGTGAGAATACTTGATGGTAGTTGATGGAAACCGCATGTTGTTTTTAATAATTTCGTTTTAAGCCTTCCCCAAACCATAGCCCTAACCTTAACCACTCGGAATGAATACCTAACTTAACCCTTTGAGTTCTGTTATAACCATGTAACCATGCGGAATTAACCCGGTAACCACGCGGAATTAATGCAAAAATATCCATAATACATAATATGTTGAATTTCTGAGATCTTGTTAGAAAAGGCATGTGCCTGACACAAAGTACAGTACTCTGCCTCAGTGCAGAGCAGTCCATTGTCAAACGCTGCAAAACATGTGTGAGAAGACGCATCCCAAATGGCACTCTATTCCTTATATAGTACACAACTTTTTACCAGGGCCCATTGGAATAAGTGGCACCCAGACTGTCACTTTCACTGTATCTCCCTGCGGCAGGGCTATATTTGGTTGAGGGTAAGCTACGACATGTTTACAACATGCAAGTCTGTGTGACAGGGGAAGAGGTTACTGTAACAGAGAGCGACATGAGCGTATGATGAAACCCAGGTCTATCATATTTCCCCTTCACTCACTGGCCCGCGTCAAAGGGAGAGTCAGCTACTTTGTACTGGGATTTAATCCTTTTGCCTGTGACACTGTTGGCGATCAGACTGTGCTGACATCGCTCTCATCAGACACAAGAGCAGCGTATAGTTTCACCATCAGTAGGATAAAGCCATTGATAAAAAATAACTTTGAAAGGACTCTGAATGTCGAAACCTCAGAGTCAAAGGGCAAAGAAAGCGGTATTGTATCACAATACTAGACCTCCAATGGTGGACATTGTCAGGATCAATTTATTGATTCAATTTGTGTTGAGTCAAGCTTTGTTCAAATATGATTCATCTCAACATACTTTTGCTGATTTGATTGACTGCTCAGGAGTGATGTTGTTGTTGTGTAAAACCAATGATTCTATTCAACAGGCAATAGCATCATCATCATCATCATCATCATCATTGCCTCACGTCTGAGCCTGGCAGATTTGACGGGTGCTATTTAAGGAAGAAAGGTCATTCTAAATGGGATCCACTTACAGGCATTAAACTGCGTTGAAGGTCTGGAGCAAAGTCCCTAATCATAAGAGACACATTGCGAATGGGAATATGTGATGTCATGTCGTCTACCAAGCTCCTCTTATCTGTCATTTAAAGTTTCTAACAGCTCAAATTTGTATTTATGCTGCCTTTGAGATAGCTTTTTCTGAATCAAGCTAAATACCCAGGTGAAGCCTACACATAAAAATTCCTTGGTTTTAACAGCAAATAATCATTTTATGAAGTCCACCTGTTTTAATCTCTAGGACAGGGGTCCACAACTAGAGTTTTTCTTAAGGCGGGTGGTCGGAACATAATTATAAATAATTTCAAACCTATATTACATATGTCTCTCTATTTATGTGGAAATACTTCGGAATAAATGTCCTAAATTAAAATAATTTTTATGTGCTCAGAAAACTTTGGGGGGCCAAATAAAATCGTCTGCGGGCCATCAGTTGACGATCGTTGCTCTAGGAGTCACTGAAATGATTCCTAATTTTCAGCGTGCCTTTACTCACTCTCCTCATTGCCAGATTCCTAACATATCAATTAACCTAGTGACCAGTCAGTCATACAGCGCTTTCAGAAAGTATTCACATCCCTTGACTTTTTACCTATTTTGTTGTGTTACAAAGTGGGATTGAAATGGATTTAATTGTCATTTTTTGTAAACAATCTACAAAAAATACTCTGTAATGTCAAAGTGGAAGAAAAATTCGAACATTTGTAAAAATAAAAAAAAAACATGAAAAATATGTCTTGAGGTATTTAGATTATCTTGTCTCCCTTGTCTTCCCTGTCTATTTCAATGTGGTTAAACCTTTATTGAAAACAAACAGGGTAAATTATACCTGTGCCATCTGGCATCTGTCAGAGTGGAAGAAGTCTCTTGTGACAGACTGAACAGCGCCCACAAGAGATTTGACTCTGGGTGACAGAATTGTGTGTGAGACGACATGGTCCCTCAGACAGACAGACAGACAGACAGACAGACAAACAGACAGACAGACAGACAGACAGACAGACAGGCAGGCAGGCAGGCAGGCAGGCAGGCAGGCAGGCAGGCAGGCAGGCAGGCAGGCAGGCAGGCAGGCAGGCAGGCAGGCAGGCAGGCAGGCAGGCAGGCAGGCAGGCAGGCAGGCAGGCAGGCAGGCAGGCAGGAAGGCAGGACGTCAGTATGTATAACAAATCCCCTAAAGGTGGAATGAAAAATCTGTAAATGTGAAACTTAAAAGTATTTGTTACTGCATAATTGCAAAAACAACAGGCAGATTTAAAATGGGAATGCTTCTGTATAGGAGGTCTGAAACGCATGAATGGGTTAGCCAACTTTAATCCCAGTCAGAGAAAAAAGCATCAAGTGTAGATGAATGATTACTCTGGTTACTACTAACCTTTTGTCAGGCTCTGGCCATAGAGAAGCCTATTGCTTCTCTATATAGCCATGGTCAGAGTCTGACAGATCTATAATTTATTTTCTATGTGGGGGTTTTGTGTTGGATCCCTAATTAGAGGCAGCTGCTGTGCATTGTCTCTAATTAGGGATCCTACATATGTTTGTAGGTCCCACATCCTAGGTGTGGGTCATTATCGTCTGGACACGTTTAAAGTAAGTGTGTTACGTTTGTTGTACCGTGTTTTTGTTTGAAAGTTCGTCATTTTTGAATTTGTGCAATTAAATGTCGAACTATGATTGCGCCGCGCCTTGGTCTCTCTCTGACACCTTTCCTTTACATGTGACTGAATGAATGATAAATGGCTGGGTGGTGAATGGTTGATGAAGTTAGCCTGAATACACCCAGTGACCATATGACATGGCAAAACCCACCAGTCTTTTATTAATGACACAGCAAAGCCTGGGCAGTGGGTACAGCCACAACACACACAAACACACACACAGCCACAGGATGCTATCTCCTACTGTATGTTTTATTCAAAGCAATAGCTTGGACACTTGGCTGATCCAAAGGAAAAGAGACTCAGTAATGGGTGTAAGAGCAACGAAAAGGCCACAAAAAAAGTTGAAAATTGTAAACAAGCTATTGTTAAACAACTTTAAATCACTTTTAACCAAATTAAATTCAGCATCTCTCTCTCTCTCTCTTCAGCATCTCTCTCTCTCTCTCTCTCTCTCTTCAGCATCTCTCTCTCTCTCTCTCTTAATCATATCTCTCTCTTTCAAAGCCAGCCAATCCCTGGAGAGAATGACCTGCCCTGATAAACAAAAAGACCAATTAAAATAAATACAGCCAAACTACAGCTAACAATGTTTACCATTGCAAGCCTCTGGAGTCTCCTAACAATTTATAGAGGTAAACCTTTTGCTGCAACCTCTAGTTAAAAAGGAAATGTAATTTAGACCATTCAATTAAATTCATTGTTTCCCAAAATGTGTCTCTAACTGAAAGACATTTCATAACCAACAGCACATGGATCAGTTTTAAATTCCGTTTTCATAGAATATAACTAAAGGTGATTTGGACTGAGATGGTAATTTTAAGGGACAGTGGAGCCAATTCAGAATGTAAGATGATTTGTCATCTGTTTCATACTATCAAGGTTCCCTCCACTCAAAAGTCAACTCCATTTAATGTCTAAAAAGTATGAAATGATCGTCTACTGAAAGTCACCATTACATAAATCTCGAATAGGTCCATAAATGTAGATTTTGTATCTCTAAAGGAACATTAATTAAACGAAACCTTACCTTATTTTGACACAATGAGAGACTATAAAGTATAGGTGGTCAGATGAAGTGAAGTATTAGGCTGTCCTCATCTTTTTCCTTTTCGTTTAAATCGTCAAGGAGAAAACTTTGAGAGATGTGGAATCCCATTGGTGCTCCCAGTCCAGTGATGTGGAATCCCATTGGTGCTCCCAGTCCTCAGTCTTAAAGGTTGTTTGTTGAGGTACAGTAGTGTGGCAGAAATGAGTGTCTGAGTCGGTGAGGCAGACAAGCTAACTAAAGTAAATACCCAGGGGTAACTTGACTAAACAATTAATCTGCCTGCTAGCCAGTATAATGGAATTCCATTTAAAAGATTAACTCAAGGATCACCGGGGTAATAGACGCTATTACTTATCCACTGCTTCGGTCTCACCGTCAACTGTAAGAATTCAGAAACATTTTGTCATAGATCCATTCAGCAGTTAAGAATAGAAAACTATTATTACAATGTTGCCTCTCCTAGTGGTTAGAGCATTGGGCCAGTAACTGAAAGGTTGCTAGTTTGAATACCCAAGCTGACAAGGTGAAAAACCTGTCAATGTGTCCTTGAGCAAGGCACTTAACCCTAATTTGCTCCAGGGGCTGACCCTGTAGGTAGGCCGTCATTGAAAATAAGAATTTGTTTTTAACTGACTAGTTAAATAAAGGTTAAATAAAACATCTCTGTCTGTCTGTAAATACCCGAGTGAAGCCTACACATAAAAATTCCTTGGTTTTAACAGCAAATAATCATTTTATGAAGATCACCTGTTATTATTTTCAAAATTGTTCAAATTGGTTGTTGATCATTGCTAGACTACCATTTGCAGGTCTTGCCATAGATTTTCAAGCAGATGTATGTCGAAAGAAAGTAAAACCTGCACACTGCTCTTGCTAATACCACTGTTCTTTATTAAGCTAACATATCTGCCTCGAGGCCTCTGACAAATGCAAGAGCAGTGTGCGGGTTTCTCTTTTTTTTCCAGGTTATTCAATTGTTACCATGCAACTGCAACAAAAATAGCTCAGATGTGCGAGTGCCTTTTGAATTTTGAAGCAAAATTTAAGTCACAACTGTACCTAAGCCACTCAGAAACATTTCATTGTCTTCTTGGTAAGAAACTCCAGTGTAGATTTTACCTTGTGTTGTAGATTATCGTCCTGCTGAAAGGTGAAATCCAATAATGATGATCCACAGACAGATTATAATACAGTTGTAACTATCCCAATGGATCGTCAATTAAATCACAATACAAACTATCACCCTCATGCACATAGGAAAATTATGAATATCATGGACACATTAGAACTAGTGGATATATGGAGGCTTAAAAATCCATATTTAGTGAGATAAACAGTACATGGAGGAGGATTAATCAGGCTAGTCGTCGTATTTACTTTCTTTTATCCTTCGCACTGGCACCAAAAGTAAAACAAGTTTTGATATAGGCAGAATGCAATCGGACCATCAAATAATTTGCATCCACATTACTCTTAAAGAATTTCAACCTGGGCGAGGATATTGGAAATTTAATCAAAGCCTACTGGATGATAACCTGATTTTAACCAAGACAAAATATGTTAGAACATATTTTTTCCTGCATAACATAGGTACAGCAGATCCCCTTATTGTATTGGACATTTTTAAATGTGCCTTTAGAGGTCAAGCAATTCAATATTCACCTTGAAAATATGAAGAAAGGAAAAATAATAAATAACAGTACAGATGGATAGCAATAAAACATTTACCATAGGGGCACAGAATAAGTTAGAGGAAAAACTAAAAGAAATGGAATAACTTATTCGGGAACGATCAAGAATAATAAATTGTATGGAACATTTTGAAAAATACACCAAACTCTTTTTTAATATTCAATATAGAAATGCTTCCAAAAATAATTGACAGACACTTGTTACAAATGACAGAGTCATCCATGATTCATCAAATTATATTTTGAAAGACGAAGCAAAGTACTTTAAGCATATGTTCTCTTTTCAGTCTCCTCCATTTCCACTAACTGAAGTTAACTGTAAGTAATATTTTCCTAATAATAGTGTAAAATGAACAGCTGTACAGAAATACTTGTGTGAGGGCCAAAATGCAGAGGAGGAACTTCTTGATGCAATTAAAGCCTTTAGGCCATACAAAAATGGCATACCAGTTGAGGTATGAAACCTTTTTTGATCTACTCAAAGATCCACTATTAGCATGTTTTAACCACTCCTACAAAAATGGTAAACTAAGGTACTCAGCAAGAAGGTTTGATTTCACTATGACTGAAACAAGACAGGTGGTAAATATAAAGATCCAGTCTATCTAAAAAACTGGAGGCCCCTTACACTTCAGTGTTGTGATGCAAAACATCCTAGCTAAATGCATAGCACATAGAATAAAAAGTTGCTGTTGGATATTATTCATCCTGATCAGACAGGTTTTTTACATGGAAGATACATTGGAGACAGTATAAGAAACAATAGATCACTATGATCTAGGAAACCAGGTCTGATATTCATAGCAGATTTTAAAAAGGCTTTTAATAAAGTACGACTAGCATTTATATATATATACTGTGTGGAGGATGTTGATGGCTGCGCAGACTCTTCCTGATACTATATATATATATATATATATATATATATATATATATATATATATATATATATATATATAGTATCAGGAAGAGTCTGCGCAGCCATCAACATCCTCCTGTCCTTCCCAGCACCACCTGGCCACAACACATCAGAGAGACATTACCCTCCCTGCTCTGCTCTGTAACTGGAGACATTGTGATGGCTGATGGCTCTGACACTGTAGAGCTTCTCTCTCTCCTCTCCTCTGTAAAAAGTGCAGACAGCCGATAATGAAGCCCTGACAGAGCAGTAAGCAGGCCAAACGTGTTACTGATCACCGTGTATGGAGGAGGGGTGGAGAAGGTGGAGGGGGGCGATGGGCCCCCGGCTTCTGCTGTGCTAAGCACCAGACAAGGAGGCAGAAGGACAGGCTGAGGGTTGAGGTATGGGTCGAGCTGGGCAGCCACCACCTTAGACTCAACTGTTGTATCAGTATAAAACACCATGCAGAAAAGCACACCAATCATGGAGATTATATATTGTCTTCTTCTCATTTTTGTTCCTATAATGCTTCTAATCGTTTTAACCATACGGATCACTTTGTTTTATTTCCCCTTAGGAATAACCGGTGAAAACGTTCCAATGGGCTGGTGCAAGGGCTTGATAAACCTGTCCCTGTACTGTGCTGTGTGTCTGGGGAGTCGGGACAACAAGGTGAAAGTCAAAGCACTACTGTCACAATACCCCGGGACGTTGCCAAGAGTCCTCAAAGTGGAGGGGGAAACTGAGCTATAACAGGAGTAAAACAATTTCCCTCTTGTACCGATCTGTTGATACTAGAGCTGAACATGAAACTGAAGTGGTGTGTGGGGAAGGAGCCTCCTTCCTGATGCCTGGACCTCTGGGAAGACAACAACAGCTGGGGAGGATTGAGGTATCCTACACTGTACAGTAACTCAAACATAGAGTTGTCCTCTCTTCCAGCTGTTGTTTCCCTCCCAAAGGTACAGACATCAGGAAGGAGATGTCCCACCCACTTCTGTTCCATGTTCAGCTCATGTTTATGTTCTCTTCAGCTTGAGGAGAGGACAACTGTAGACTTCTTCACTCACCTCAAGAATGTTCCCCTCCCTGGCTCCCACTTCAGTTTCATACTGCTGCATTAGGATGCATGATGAAAACCACAAACTGTGGCATCTCGTTTCAGTAGTAATATATCTCAATGTCCCTCCTCAGTAACATACTGTATTGGTGACAGGCTACAGTGGGAGAGTGCAGTACTTCTCATTATGATAACTGACATACAGTACCTCTAAGTGGAAATGGGTGTAAAATGGCATTGAAATGCACAGCGGTAGAATACATGTCTCATCATAATAACATAACTGACACACATTGTGAGGAAACGGAGCAGTAATTTTGTTGTAAATAACCTCATAGTGACCCCAGGTCCCTGGCAGTTAGCGTCTAACATCAGTGTGGGAGTGATGTGATCTGACTGAGGACGGCTGTGTGTGTGTGTGTGTGTGTGTGTGTGTGTGTGTGTGTGTGTGTGTGTGTGTGTGTGTGTGTGTGTGTGTGTGTGTGTGTGTGTGTGTGTACGTTCAACACTGAGGTTGAGAGAAAAACACAACTAGAGTCAAATCTGAGCCCACGCACAATTGGATGTGACCACTAGCCTGCTATTCACATTCTAAAAATGGCCTGCTAATTTTGCTTGGATGATTAGTTGAACCAAGACTAACAGATAACAGATATCATCGTACATTTGATTTTGAGAGGTGTCTTTGAGTTTGTATCTAGAGTAGTTATGGGTATCGTACACAATGGAATTATATTTAAGAGGGGAAAATTCCACCAAGTGATAGAAAGATAATGAAACTGTTACATGAAGTAACACGTCTCAACTCTCACCCCACCAGTCATGTGAGCGACTATAAACCCAGAAGGTGTTTCAGTTACTGTTTACGCCTCCAATAATGTCCTGGATCTCACAGAGGTTGGAGCTGATTCTGATGGCTTGGCATAGATACAGCAAGAATATACAGTATCCATGGAATCTGCACACATACACACGCACACACACAATCTTGTACAGCTACACACACACACACACACACACACACACAAATGAACGTAATTAACTGTAAAACATTTTTTTAAATGATTATATTCTCTCAGTTTCATATCTATGTTTTAATCCAGTCAGAATAAAAGCTCAGTAAAACCTTTTGGCTTAAATAATTCACATAGTCTGCTCAGAGCTGTGAGGTAATAATTTATATAGTTAGGCTATTACACCTACTGTCATCATCTATCCAGTAACTCATACAGTATGTGTGTGTGTGTGTGTGTGTGTGTGTGTGTGTGTGTGTGTGTGTGTGTGTGTGTGTGTGTGTGTGTGTGTGTGTGTTATCAGAAAACATGTCAACACCCATTACAGTTTTTTACAATCACTTTGCTACTATTTTCAGAACCTTGATGTCATTTTTCAAAACTCTAGACACAAAACTCAAAACGGTTATCACTTGTAACACAGGCTGTCTAATGTTCAAAACATTGCATTGTTTATTCACATCTTTAAAGAAATCTTGCACTTGCACAATCATTGGTTCAAAAACAAATTTACTGTGAAATACCATTGAAACATAACTATAGATCACCCACACACAAGCAACCGATAGTTTCACTGTGTCATTGTTCGTACAATCATTAAATATTGTAGAACAAAATAGGTGATACAGGTTTCATTATGGTACTACATATACAGTAAATACATCTCTGTAAAAGTACTGCGGTAGTAGAGAAAATACTACAGACACAGTGGAATCATTGAACAAAGTTTGTAATATACTGATGCAAAACACTACAGTACAATCACAACATAGGTTTATTTGAATCAAAGCAAAAATAATTAGCTATGAAATAGAAAAGAAAAGACAGTACTGTAAAACATCAAATGCAGTGTTCCTCAACTTGCTTGCTTGTACTGTAAGAAACAAAACAGGAGTGATTACTGTACTTCTACATTGTCATCAACTCTGTGTTGTGGATTTGGCCACAGGTTCTCATCTACATCACAATGGATGTTTTCATTAGCCAAACATCTTGGAAAAAACCTTCGGGCATGGCGAATCCAGGCCTGACACTGGTCTGCTGTGATGTCATTGCAGGCGTCATCCATGGCCTGGAGAAGAGTGACTTGTTCATGAGGGTGCCTATCATGAACCTTCCATCTCCATGCGGAGAAAAATTCCTCAATCGGGTTAAGGAAGGGAGAGTATGGGGGTAAATACAGGGTGGTAAATTGTGCATGGGCCTGAAACCATGCTTGCACCACATGAGCATGATGGAACCTGACATTGTCCCACACAATGACATAGGTCACACCTTCAGCTCTACAAACCTGATCGAGCTCATCAAGAAAGGTGACAAGGAGAGCTGCATTATATGGTCCAATATGAGGTCTGCGTCCCACCACACCATCTTCTGATATGGCCGCACACATGGTAATGTTGGCCCCACGTTGTCCAGGTACTTGGATGGTTGCCCGCTGGCCAATGAAATTCCGACCTCAACTCCTTGTCTTGGCCAGATTAAAACCTGCCTCATCCAAATATATGAATTTGTGATGGTCGTCATCAGCATCCAGCTCCATCACCCGAAAAAAATACATTTTGGAAAGAGATTTAGAGATTACTGTACAATGTAGAATTTTTGGGAATGTTTTTAAAACAGCCATCTTGAAACTGAACATACTCAGTCCTCATTTGCTTCACTCTGTCTGCATTTCTTTCGAAAGGCACACGGTATAGTTGTTTTATAGATACCTGGTGCCTTTTCAGTATGCGTGCAATAGTCGGCAAACTTATGGATCCCACATTGTTGAACATGTCTTCATTGTCCAAGATATGCTGGCGATTCTACAATCTACAGGGAACATTAGAGTAAGAAGACACTTGGTCACATCACCTATTCTGTGATACACATTGGTATGCAGTCATTTGACTATTGAGAGTAGCATAATGTTTAGTGCATGCTGATAACTTACCGGTTCTCATTGCGGAAAGTTCTAATTATTGAGGCCACGGTTGACCTTCTGAGGTTTGGTTGTATCATTGTAGCCGCCTCAGTCATTGTCATGCCATGATTTATGACATGGTCTACAACTATTGCCCGAATTTCACTGGACACTCTATGCTGTTGCTGCCGCTGTCTTGGTCCGTGGCCTTGTGCTCTACCACGTTCCCCCACACCTCTCAAACGAGGCCCACGACCACCTCTCAGAAGGGGTGCCTGTCCTCTACCACGTTCCCCCACACCTCTCAAACGAGGCCCATGACCACCTCTCCTGCCATTCCTTTGACCAACACGTCTTCCTCGTCTTCCTCCCACCACTGCTTGACCTCCATTGTGACCTTGATCACCTGCTGGCTCCATGTTACGTATCACTATGCTCTTGCAATTGGATCCCAATCAACTCTTTATATACTCATTCCACAATGTGCACTCAATCATCAGTAACGAGTTGGCAGAATTGAACAAGCAATTACAAGGGCCTGCATCTATACAGTGCAGTACTGTCAATACTGTAAATAGTCTGAAAAGGTGGTACAGTATTTGGGACCATAGACACCGGTCTGATGAAGCATTATGATAAAATATTAGGCTACATCCATGGATATTGTAGTCTAATTGGTTCATGCTCCACGCTAATTGGTGACAATGAATCTCGTTATCTTGAAACTTTCATGATTTACTGTAAACATGGAAGATTGTTTGACTGTTTCCATACAACTATGCATTAAGAGTAATGCAACAGTTACTTATCATTTTGAGCAGTTGTATCAATTGATAGTTAGATCAATGTAAGGAAATGAATAGACACTCATTTGAAATGTAATGTGTGAATTGCCTTTTGAAATAGTAGTACTTTGATGTTAAGTTGTGTCATATTGAACAGGTGATTTTTGTTGAATGAACAAATGAACTAAGTTTTATGTGTATTGTATCCAAGCAATTGAGAAAAGGGTTAGAGTTTTGAAAAATGTGCATTTTGATCATTGGTTGTGAGTTTTGTGTCTAGAGTTGTGAAAAATGACATCAAGGTTCTGAAAATAGTAACAAAGTGATTGTAAAAAACTGTAACTGCATGTTAAACACTGTCTGACTGACTGGGTACTAATGGATCCTAGTTATCACACCTAAGCTGTAAAACCCATGAAACAAAGACCTAGAGATTCTCCAGCTTGGTTATTGACTAGCTGTCCTTATCTACACAACTTTACTCAAACCTCCAACATCCAGTGTGTGCGTGTGTGTGTGTGTGTGTGTGTGTGTGTGTGTGTGTGTGTGTGTGTGTGTGTGTGTGTGTGTGTGTGTGTGTGTGTGTGTGTGTGTGTGTGTGTGTGTGTGTGTGTGTGTGTGTGTGTGTGTGTGTGTGTGTGTGTGTCCAAACCTCTGAACTGTTACCTTCCACTAGCTACTGAACCCGTGGGCTTCAAAAGAACCAAGAGAACGTACACTATATTCTGTAGGTGAATCTGCCTGCCAACAACAGTAGCTACAGTTCTCTACTGTCTTCCACTCACACATATGACTTCAGCACTGGAATAACAATAACTACCCACACTGGACCTTTACCACTGCATATTGCAATACGCATCCCAAAGCATGCAAAGCCCTAGTCTTTGAAAACATTGTATACTTTAAGATGGAGTAATCAGTCATATTTGAGAGACATTTCTTATCCTCAGCTATGATACAGTGGTAAAGAAAATAGTAATTTTTGCAGTAATTGAGATGACAGATCTAATGGCGTTTGGCTTAGTTGGTAGGAAAGGAGCACTGTAAAAGATATGTGTATGCAGAATATGTGGCCCTAAACACCTGCTTCCCCTGTACAGAACTCCAGAGTAGGTCTGAGCAGTCACCCTCCTCATGGTGCCCAGAGGACAAAACACTATCAAAGCACATTACTTCCTTTGCTCTCCCTCTCTCTCTCTTTCTCCATCCCTCCCCCTCTCTCTCTAGCTCTCGCTCTCATTCTCCCGCTCCCTCCCTCCCTCCCTCCCTCCCTCCCTCCCTCCCTCCTGCCCTTGAGTGGATTAGCAGAGCCACTGGAATGTGCTTCATGATATGACATGGCCATAAAGGTCACCAGGGACCATAGTGCTCCCTGGGAAGAGCACAAGACAAAATGCAGATTCAAAAAGATCTCTTTAAAATGGTGCCAAGAGCCTTAGAACATATTAAATGCGTATTTTTTTTTTTTTGCGGGAAGGTCTTCTGTCTGCATCATTTCCCCCAAAATATATGGGGGATTGGAAATCATGCAGACAGTTAATGGAAGCCACAATCTGTATGCAATATTAAAGCTGTTCTATATATATATATATATGCCAAGAGCTGTGATCAAGGCAAAGGGTGGCTAATTTGAAGAAGCTAAAATCTAAAATATTATTGTATTTGTTTAACACTTTTTTGGTTACTAATGATTCCATATGTGTTAGTTTTGATGTCTTCACTATTATTCTGCAATGTAAAAAAAATTCAAAATAAAGAAAAACCCTGGAATGAGTAGGTGTGTCCAATCCTTTGACTGGTACTGTACGTTGTGATATTTTTCCTACATTATTAAAAGTATAATATGTATTACACTATAATGTGGAAGGAATATATGTGTTCTATTGTAGTCATGTTTAGGATTTCTGAATTGCTTATTTATTTATTTTATTTAATGTAACCTTTTTTTAACTAGGCAAGTCAGTTAAGACTTATTTACTGTCACCGTTGCAAATAGACAGGACCCGAGGCGCAGAGCTGTGATAGACAGACATTCCTTTTATTAACTAAAGGAGAGAACGAGACCATGAACTGGTGTACATCAGCTCAAACACACACAAAAACCCACAAAACATGTGTGAAGTCAAAGCATTTAAATAGGAAACCTTTATGGTTGTCAGGTTTAGTGTCCAAAGACCTCTCTGGATATCTCTATGATTAGTTTGTGGTTGGTCCCCAATTAGAGGCATCTGCGCTGCATTACCTCTAATTGGGGAGCAACCACAAACTAATCATAGAGATATCCAGAGAGGTCTCCGGACACTAAACCTGACAACCATAAAGGTTTCCAGAGACCTCTCTGAACATAAATCATTATATTTACAATGACAGCCTACCTACAGGGTCAGTCCCTGGAGCAAATTAGGGTTAAGTGTCTTGCTCAAGGACACATCGACAGGTTTTTCACCTTGTCGGCTCAGGTATTCAAACCAGCGACCTTTCGGTTACTGGCCCAACACTCTAACCGCTAGGCTACCTGCCACCCTGTGCTTATTCCCTTTTTAAATTGTGAAATTCTGTGAACACTTATGAAGAAATCCCAGGTCTATCTCATGTTGAACATTAAAGGGGTTGAGTTCTCCGAATCAACGGGGCGTTCCCAATGTTACACTGTTTAGACATTAGAGCCTCCCCCCCGGAGTCTCCCTATGAAGTAGAACATTTACCAGACGACTGGTGGAAAAACATGTGAATGGGAAGGCTAATCTCTGTCTAATGACGTGCTAGATCTCTGAACGAGGACACCTGTTGGATGAATGATCCCATCTGGGAACTGAGCTGAAAACTCAGCCCAAAAGACAGAGAAATGGATAATTGAATCAACTTGGAGGAGAAAGAGATTTGTCTTGCAGCAGGGAGAGAGGAGAGTAGGAATGATAAAGAGCTGTCAGTCTTGCCCTTATACAATGTTGTTAACAGAATAATCCATTCATTAAGTCACCAATTATCAACAATTATTAAACCCCTAAAGTTCCTACAATGGAAAGTACTGTACAGCAGGACACAGCAAGTCCAGAGCCATTAAAACTGTCTAGCAGTGTGGTAGATAACCTACTTAGTATTGGTATTGCTAAGGGGGGCTGGTAACATCACTGCTACATTTTATGTGGCTATGCAAAGTGACACACCAATTGGATGTGCTTAGTAGTCTAGTTTACAACAAGTGGGTCAATTTGTTATTACACAGAGAAAAGGATACCATTGTAGTCTTTTACTGCTGTAGCCCTGAACTGCTCCAGGATTTATCTAACACTGTCACATCTCATTCCTAGCTTCAAGACCAGCACAGAGCAATGACAAGGCTTCCTGCAAACCAACTCATCTAACTAGAATTATGTCAATAAATAGGGATTTCTCAATGCTCTCAAAAAGTAGCAGTTAGAGAAGCAGGAACGACTCAAACGTTTCTCAAGAACCACTTTGCTGGGAGTTAGATTAACTTTAGATACCTCAGATAAACTGTGAATCTTAGAATTACTTTACTCAGCAACAATCAATGCTTGACACTCAAAATGAGAAAACAGCTCAACTGGAATCATCCCAAATAACCAAAGACTCCTGCAGTCAAAAGTTCCTCCCTGACCTAATATCTAATATTTATGACTTGGTATCTCATAAATGTAAGATACTCTCTGATACCTCATAGATAATAGTATTATTATTTGGTGGCCAGAAGGGGCTTCCGTAGCTTCTGCCTGCCATTCATGGGGACTGTTGTTCCTGCTGTGCTCTCCATGCCATCAATGCCCCTGAAAATGTCTGATTAATAAATGAATCTCAATCACAGCAGCCCTCTATGGCATCTATGGCAGCTGGGGACACTGCTGGAGACTGTCATAGAATTACAAAATTATGTTAAATCCCATTACTTTTAAATAGAATGTATTCATATCTTACATTCCCACTGTCTGTGTCTGTGTGAAACTGAGATGAGCCCCTGAAACTTAACGCTGACAGTTGAGTTACGATGGCTTGGTGAAAACCTAAACACTGCATTCCATTTGTTACCTAGTGTCTGTGTGAAAGTTGGGTTGTCTGTCAGTGCAGGGAGACCCAATCACTAGTTTACATACATCCCACATTGCAGATAAATATTGGACTTCAAAAATGAAGGGAAAGACCTAGTGTCTATGTTGCATTAGTATTTCTGTATAAACAAGCAGTAAATGAACTAGAGACAGATATTTGGCACCATGTAAATCTTGCTGTCTGTTGAATCAGAGCACAGTGTACCTCTTCATCACAAGGACTCAGGAAGACTATAAAGAGTTGTAACCTAACCCTGTTTATTTGGGTGTTTAACTCCACACCATTGGGTGACTGTTACCGTCCCATTACTGCAGTAATTAATCGATAATAAAGTTCAATAGTTTTGAAGAAATCTAGAAGTCTCTCTCATTTGATCAGAATAATTCCACCACAAGACCTTGTAAACAACTTCAAAAACATTTTGATTTCATTCGCCCAGCATCCCTGCACTATACACATTTACAAAGGGTTGCATTGTCCAATGGGGATATATAGAGCTTTGACACTGCAACTGAATAGCTTAGGCTTGTTTACTTCTCTGTATTTCATTCAGTCAACATTAACATGATAAGCACTGATAAGTACCATACATAATTCATGAATGATTTGGCATGCTCCGATACGTGTCTCCTTAACGTGAGCTGCAGCCGCTGAGAACTAGTTTGTTATTGAGTAGCAATCAATAAGCCACGCCAGCTTCCGTTAACTGGCTGAAGGAGAACAAGGAGGCGTGGTCCCAGGAGAATGGCATCCTGACATCACGTCCCACCCCCATTATAGCACTCTTCAAGCAGGCCTCTCCAACTCTGAAGGTGTAACAAGGGGAATGTAAGCTGATTCTCTGAAGGTGTAACAAGGGGAATGTAAGCTGATTCTCTGAAGGTGTACAAGGAAGGTCAGGGGGGAATGGACCTGCCTCTATGAAGGTGTACCCGTCCAGGACAAGGAGAATGGACCTACCTCTGTGAAAGTCTACCAGGACAGGGGGAATGGATGGGGCTTTGTGTCTGAGACATTTAATAATGAGAGCCGAGCTGGCAGACCTACGGGGATCTATTTGAAAAACAATAGGTTGCTGCTGATGCTACTGCTAATGTAAAGTGACACGTCGGAGGAAGACATGCTCTTAGATTAGTTGCACCAAATGAGCACGCCTTCACATCGATGACAATAGAGCTTTTAAAGAGCTATATAGCTATTCTGTCATTGTCAGGAATTTAAAGGCTTCTCCTGAGCTATTAATACAGTTCATATTTTCCCAGTGAAAATGAAACTTTTTCCACAACTTATATCAGAATGTCCCAAGAGAAGTTTCTGTAATAATGTAATAAGGTTAAAGGTTATACTGGACATTTTTATATAGCTTACTTTCACCTCAGGTAAACTGAGGTCCCCAATAGGATCCACATATTCATGTGTTTCTGAATCAGCACTTTATACAATGGAAGATAAACGTTCAGCTTGTGACAGGCAGGCAGGCTGGAAGGGAGCACTACATTTATATCCGGGTGGAGAGAAGAGACGTTTGGCTTAGTCTGAGCTGCAGTGTTTCACACAGTCCCCCAGAGGACAGAACACAGACTTTTTCATTCCTGTCACACAGTCCGTCTGTCTGCAACCTTACAACACAGTGAGCTCACAACACAGTCCACAGACAGAGAGACCACACCGGGAGGGGATAACGCTGCACTATCCTCTGGTTAGGTATGTTGCTCTGAGTACAAGGGTCCTGTCTGACCTCACAGAGATGTCAAGGAGGGTCCTCAAGGTCAGGGGCACCAACACACATTAGCCCTGTCCTGGATAAACCCCTAGGCACATGTAGAGATCTGAGAGAATTGGACAGGTTCCACCTAACCTATCAGAGAGCAAGGTGGAGCAATTCTACCATATTGCTTAAATCCTCTCAGAGTGTCTACGTGGTAGGGGCTACGGTCCTGTCCTCTACTGCTAGATAGACGTCTGTGCATTAAAGGTGTGTTTCTGTTAGAGCTAGATGAATGTATTCACCTGGAACAGCATCTGATGAAGATGATGCCAGCTGGTTGGGCCACAGGTTCAAACACTATTTGAAATCGTTCAATTACTTTGAGCGTTTCCCTGCCTGGAGTGCCAAATGGGCAGTGTTTGCCGTTGTGGGACTATTCTATTGGTCCATTAAGCCAGGCAAACTCAATCAAGCACAGATAAAGTATGTGAAATTATTTTGAATAGTATTTTAACCCAGGTCCGATGCACTGCCCGGCTGTTCCTCAGCTATGCCAATGTGAACGTGATATTTCACTACAGGCACAGCCAGCCCCAAGGGAAGGCTTGATCACATGGCCCACGTAGGACCACATGCCAGCTTCCTCTTCTGGTGGCATTAGAATGTGCTAAAAGAGGGAGACTGAAATAACACCTCAGTTCAACAAGCCATGGACTAATCTAAAGACAATCAGGTTTCATCATTACCGTTTACCGCCCATCTCTCTCTCCCCCTCTCTCTCTCACTGACTCTCTCTCTCTCCCCCCTCTCTCTCTCCCAGACTCCCTATATCCCTCTCCCAGACTCTCTCTCTCGCCCCTCTTCCAGACTCTCTCTATCCCTCTCCCAGACTCTCTCTCCCACCTCTCCCTCACCCAGACTCTCTCTCCTCCCCTTTCCCTCTCCCAGACTCTCTCTATCCCTCTCCCAGACTCTCTCTATCCCTCTCCCAGACTCTCTCTCTCTCTTCCCCCTCTCCCATACTCTCTCTCCCCCCTCTCCCTCTCCCAGACTATCTCTATCCCTCTCCCTGACTCCCTCTCTCCCTGACTCTCTCTCTCTCTCTCTCTCTCTCTCTCTCTGACTCTATCTCTCTGACTCTCTCTCTCTCTCTCTCCTCTCACTCTCTGAACAGAAGCAGTATTGATCAGGTAAGTAATTGTCTTTTAAATCTATTCCCATCCCATAGGCTATTGAACCAGGCAGGTTAGCCTTGAGGCCAGAGAGCCTGTCCAGAGAGCATGTCCTCAACCACAGAGTAATGAGGTTTGAAGGTGATTTCCTGATGAGCTCAGATGTCAGTTGAAGGTAGTGTCAGAGACCAATAATGCTCACCTAAGCAGACTGATCAGACATCGGCAAATCACGTTATAGGCTAGTTGTTAGTTGGAATCTGTTGATGAAATATACTGGTAGGTGAGCGTGCCTGAGTCATAACCGGCAATGTTAATGTATAGCCTTCACTACATGACCATGAAGAGAAAATATAAGATGATCCAATCAATTCCTGCTTTGTTGTTAGATACATTACTCTCCATGTCTTGATGAAGCAGTTACTGCACATTCTCTGTCTCTGAAAAATCTTAGTCACCAAGATCCCACACTGTAAACCCAAAGGTATTTTTAACTCAAGTACTTGTAAGTTGAATTCAAAGTCAATGAAAAGGCATTATTACTTCAATTGTTTATGTGGTACTGACTCATAACTGACACCAATTAAAAAAAAAGATATAACAAATTAACTTTTTTCTCAGCATGCTCTACTGCAGGTAGATTTTTTGGAATTGTTTTTAATATCTGTGTTTTTGTACATTGAGTGATTGGTTGATTAAATGTTATGCTACACAAATATACATATATTTTTTTCTAAACTAATCCAATCATTGAATTTTTGCACCTGTTACTGAAATGGTTGTTCCAGTTTAAATGGCTTAGGTAGTTTCCTCCCACTGTTCTTAACCCTGGTAGTCATTATGAATGCAGGTTGCGGGTGAATAGAAAAATGCCTAACGCTGGCTAGATTCCAACAGGAATTACATGGCTTAGTGGGGGCGTTAAATTTAATTATAAACTGGGTGGTTCGAGCCCTGAATGCTGATTGGCTGACATCTGTGGTATATCATACGTATACCACGGGTATGACAAAACATTTACTTATACTGCTATAATTATGTTGGTAACCAGTTTATAATAGCAATAAGGCACCTCAGGGGTTTGTGATGTATGGCCAATATACCATGGCTAAGGGCTGTGTCCAGGCATCCCGCGTTGCGTCGTGCTTAAGAACAGCCCTTAGCCGTGGTATATTGGCCATATACCACACCTCCTCGGGCCATATTGCTTAAGTATAGCTTTCTCAAAAAAAAATGCATTTGTATTAGTCATATGAAGGTAGTACTGCTCACTTCAGCTATTTAAGTTTCTTAACAAACATTTTTTTAGGTAATCGGTTTCCTCAAAACGAGTAGCCAGAACCTCTCTGGTTTTACAGTGCATTATGAGAGCAGTGACACACACTAAGCTTTACCTTTCAGGATTGGAGAATAACACTATGTTATGTGAACAGTCTAAAAGAGCCTGAATACATTGATGTAAAGTGTGCTGCTTTCTCTGTGTCTCGAACGTCTCTCATTCAGACTAAAATGGCACCCGGTGGGTCAAGTGAGCTGAGTTGGACTGGACACATGCTTTACTGTTGCTGAGACTGTGGATGAAAGAGTGGACATTGAAACTCTAGAAGGGATGAGAGACAGATGAGTGAAGGGATGAGCGGCCAGTCTGGCCCTGGTACACACAGCTCTCTCTCATGTCAATGATGCCCTGTCAAGCCTATCATGTCTGGCAATCTACCAGTGCCAACTCTCCAAATCGCTTCAAGATAATACCCTCAAGAAGTTTGTTTCATCCATATCACCTAATATCGAACACACTAGGTTCTATTTCCGGCTGGCGTTAAGGAGGAGCAAGTGTCAAACGCACCTTAGTTTAGAAGGGGTGGCAATATTTGAGGTGTGTCCTTAAAAATAAGGCAAAAGTGACAATTTCATGCAGTGTTAAAGGAGTAGTTCACTATTTTACAACTTGACGTTAGATGGTTCCTCATCCTGAAAGTAGTCTATGGGCCAGGAGAAACTCTAATCCATGGTTCTTTACACAACTCTAATCCATGGTTCTCTAATTCTTTACACAGCCATCATAAACTTTAGCTAACTTGAGCCAGCGCTAGCTAAATATCAATGGAATTGATGGGGGCATGTAAGCATGTTATTGTTTTGTATGGCCAAACCACCTTTAAGTAACATCAAACCAAATATGGAGTTAATTTCAGGTGATTTGGACATTATTATATTTTTTTGTTCAGTCCTAAAAAACCTATAACGCTACCGCCAGAGCTAAGATTTACCATTGTGTTAGGTTTGTTCAAATAGAGCTCACTGAGTCAAATGGGAACCTAACCGCAGCATTGCTACAGTAAAAGGAGACTGAATAGAAGTGGATGAACCGACAGGAGAATAACCACAGCCTTGCTACTAGCAGACTGAATGGAAGTGGATGAACCGACAGGAGAATAACCACAGCCTTGCTACTAGCAGACTGAATGGAAGTGAATGAAGAGACAGGAGAATAACCACAGCCTTGCTACTAGCAGACTGAATGGAAGTGAATGAAGAGACAGGAGAATAACCACAGCCTTGCTACTAGCAGACTGAATGGAAGTGAATGAAGAGACAGGAGAATAACCACAGCCTTGCTACTAGCAGACTGAATGGAAGTGAATGAAGAGACAGGAGAGTTGTCTAACATTACAAGACTGGATGGAAGTGGATGAGAACAGAGGCAGAGTCTAACCTAACCCCAATACTACTACCAGCAAACTGAATGGAGGTGGAAGTAGATGAGGAGATAGGAAGGAGAATTGTCTAGTTAATTAAAAGCAGATCATGTCTGGGTTATGGCTCATTAGAGCTGAGGACATAACCGGTCTAATCAGGTTAGCATACCTCCTCATTAAAGATGACTGTAACAGATGAGTTCACCTGCAAACTGTATCATTATGTGCCTCCGCTATGCCCTACATCAACATGATACATGAACATGAAATCTCCCCATACTAACCCCTATACCACTCATTATGGCCCTCCGCTATGCCCTACATCAACATGATACATGAAATTCCCCCATACTAACCCCTATACCACTAAGCAGATGCTTTTATTCATCAGTGACTTACACCATACATTGAGTGTGCATACATTTTTGTGTGATCCCTGTGGAAATTGAACCCACGATATCGGTGTTGCTAATACCATGTTTACCAGCTGAGGCACACATACTATGATGAATATTCTACTGGTTTGACACAGAGGTGTCTCTCTCTGTTCAGAACGAAGCAGTTATGTCTGCTCTGGACTGGCAGCTGGAGGGTGACTGGCCTTATCAAGATGAATGACTGCTGGTGATTGACACTATTAGAGGATGACTGACAACCGTATTACTGATAATACTGATATCTCAGACACATCTGTGAGCTGTCTATGATCTCTCATTAATCTCTCTCTGCTGTTTGTTGCTTTGCTATTTGGGACCAGTGGAACAATTTGAAATACAATGGATCAAAATGCTGGGTTATCTCTCTCTCTCTCTCTCTCTCTCTCTCTCTCTCTCTCTCTCTCTCTCTCTCTCTCTCTCTCTCTCTCTCTCTCTCTCTCTCTCTCTCTCTCTCTCTCTCTCTCTTTCTTTCTCTCTCTCTCTCTCTCCCCCATGTGTGAGATGAGGATGAGACAGCAGCCAGCACCTCTCCCTCACCTCTCATTGTGCTGCATTATCATCCTCCTTCAGACAATTTATAAATGTTTAACCCCACCCTCCCCCCACACACACCATAATGCACCACTGCAGCCCTTCATGCTTACACCACAGCTCCTATTTTTGAACTTTCTGCAAAACATCAGAACCTGGAGGAGTTATGTAAGGTAAGGGGGTGGGCCCCCGTCAGCGCCTCACCTTCACGCACACAGGCACGCGCACATACACACGTGCATACACACAGTAGAAGTGGGAATGAGACAAACTGTATGACAGCTCACCTGGCCCCTCGTCTCCTTCCGGAGTGGCCCTGAAGCACACAGAACAGAACAGGACACTCTGTCTCTGTGCACATTAATGCTTAATGACCAAGGTCTCAGGGACGTGGTGAGGAGAGAGGGGACATGGTGAGGAGAGGAGAGAGTCCAGTCAGGCAGCAAGTAAACCTGTCCCCAGGCAGGCTAATGTGAGAGGCAGCAAGGTCATTCTGACCTCCACTGGGACAGGAAGTACAAGCTGGCCAATGAGAGGTACTGTTTGAGTAAGGAAGAAGAGAGAGGGTTTGACCTTTTTTATTTATTTTTATTTCACCTTTATTTTACCAGGTAGGCCAGTTGAGAACAAGTTCTCATTTACAACTGCGACCTGGCCAAGATAAAGCAAAGCAGTGCGACAAAAAACAACCTTCCGGACAACCTTCTGCAAGCCCTTTCCTGTGTCCTGTATGCATCCTCAAACCTCGGGTACCTGGCTACAAGTATTTCTGTCTGTCTAACAAGGGAGAATTTAGCCTCCATCTCACCCAAACATCCATCTTGGTAATCTGCAGGGAGGCAGCTGTGGAAATCAGGCTAGGACGGAACGTCAATGACATTAATGACACAGAACATTTAGGAGCTAACCTTCCCACACGCTACAGCCAAACTAGGCTAAAGACATGGCCATATATAGAGGGTGCTTATCTGCCTGAGACGAGGCAGAGGAAATCAAAACTATGAGATTTTTTTGGGGGTGAGTAACTAGATAGATAGGTAGGTAGGTAGGTAGGTAGGTAGGTAGGTAGGTAGGTAGGTAGGTAGGTAGGTAGGTAGGTAGGTAGGTAGGTAGGTAGGTAGGTAGGTAGGTAGGTAGGTAGGTAGGTAGGTAGGTAGGTAGGTAGGTAGGTAGGTAGGTAGGTAGGTAGGTAGGTAGGTAGGTAGGTAGGTAGGTAGGTAGGTAGGTAGGTAGGTAGGTAGGTAGGTAGGTAGGTAGGTAGGTAGGTAGGTAGGTAGGTAGGTAGGTAGGTAGGTAGGTAGGTAGGTAGGTAGGTAGGTAGGTAGGTAGGTAGGTAGGTAGGTAGGTAGGTAGGTAGGTAGGTAGGTAGGTAGGTAGGTAGGTAGGTAGGTAGGTAGATAGATAGATAGATAGATTTTGTATTCAATATAAACAGACACGATCTAATTGGCCCTCTCAGGTCTGTTTGCAGGGAATGTGATGGCACCACTTCATTTTCCTGCATTCAAACCGCCTCTGATTATGAGATGCAAGGGATCGCTCATGTTTCTATGGCTGTCTCTCTCTCTCTCCCTCTCTCTCTCTCTCTCTCTCTCTCCCCCTCACTCTATTGAGCCTTATCTGTCTCAAATCGGCTCAAAAGATTCAAAAAGGTACTCTACGTCAATTAGGAATAAATACCATCTCAGGGAGCACATAATGGCTTGTCTGCTCCTCTCTCACCTCTCTGGCTTCTGTGAGTAAGGAAACGTCGTCACAGATGTACATTTGTTCTGCATAGCTGGTCTGATAAAAGACAGGGGAGGGATGGTGGCGGGTGGAGAGGAGGCTCATTTCAATTGCAGAGAGAAGGCTTGTTCTCTCAGCGAAGGGACTTTTATTTAAGCGTTTGATTGGAAGATGTATTCACTCGTCAGCGACGTGGACTAATCCCCAGTAGTAATACTATTTGTTTATTTATTCATGTTAGTAATGCTGTTTAGAGGAACACAACGATGACAAAGTCATTACAATACTCTGTAGCTGGCTGTGGCTAACAGCAAAACATGTAGATAGACAGACAGAACAGACAGACAGACAGGCAGGCAGGCAGGCAGGCAGGCAGGCAGGCAGGCAGGCAGGCAGGCAGGCAGGCAGGCAGGCAGGCAGGCAGGCAGGCAGGCAGACAGACAGACAGACAGACAGACAGACAGACAGACAGACAGACAGACAGACAGACAGACAGACAGACAGACAGACAGAATTACTTTGTCAAGCAGCTACGAAAAACACAGGGAAGGTGCAAAATGCCAGAACGAAATACAAAAAAGACTGATACACGATACATGATACATAGTGCGGTAGTATGAAAAAGGCTAGTGCTAAAAACTTCTAGTGCAAAAAGCTATAGAAACGCATTGCATAGTATGGGTGAATGACTGAATATGTACACTATACATTGTTATAGTGTTAGGTGAAAATTGTATACAATTATTGCAAGTTGATATAAATAAATAAAATATTTGCATGGTTAACTATACAGGTCGATGGCAGAGAAAGATACTCAATTTGCTAAATGCGCAAATGATGGGTAATAATAGTTTACTTAATATCCAGTCTGGTTAAATGTACAGGTAAATGAATATTTGCATGGTTAAATTAACTGTACAGGTAAATGACAGGAAGATATACTTAAATAGCTAAAATAGCTAAAACAGCATGTAAGTATTGTAGGTTTCAGAGTACAGATATGTACAAGTGTTGTTGTGTGGCAGTAGAATGTGTAAGCACACTGACAGGTTTCAGGAAGGGTTATGGTCTATATAGGCTGACATTTGTGTTGTTGTTAAAATGTCATTTTTGCCACATTTAATTTAAGAGTTTGGTGTAGTGTGTGATTTGGCATGCAGTGAGTGGTGTGTGTGTGTGTGTGTGTGTGTGTGTGTGTGTGTGTGTGTGTGTGTGTGTGTGTGTGTGTGTGTGTGTGTGTGTGTGTGTGTGTGTGTGTGTGTGTGTGTGTGTGTGTGTGTGTGTGTGTGTGTGTGTGTGTGTGTGTGTGTGTGTGTGTGTGTGTGTGTGTGTGTGTGTGTGTGTGTGTGTGTGTGTGTGTGTGTGTGTGTGTGTGTCTGGGCTACAACACCAGTCTGACGAGAGCAGCTGGACGGCGGGCGGTGATGTAATAAGCCCGTTGCTATGGAGACCGGCATTGGTATCATAGCCTACCCCACCGTCACAGCAAATCCAAGGACGGGAGAAAGTCATCGTCACAGGCTAGACTGTTTACATCAAAACAGCCTGGCATCATCATGTGAGGCACAACTATTACTAAATGATAAACATTCCCCCAAACAAAAGATATCAAGGCCTAATTCAGAGTCTACTCAGTTTTATCAATTAATCAATCACATGTATTAACAAAACCCTTTTACATCAGCAGTTGTCACAAAGTGCTATACAGAAACACATTATAGAACCCAAGAGAGCAAGCACTGCAGATGTATGAATGGAGCACAGTGGCTAGGAAAACCTACCTAGAAAGGCAGGAACCTAGGAAGAAACCTAGAGAGGAACCAGGCTCTGAGGGGTGACCAGTCCTCTCCTGACTGTGCTGGGTGGAGATTATAAGAGTATGGCCATTAAGGCCAGATCATTATGAAGTAGGTTATTATTGTGAGCTATGTGTTCAATGAAAGTTCCCTGTATGTGTCATAAAATAACATCATACATTTGGTATGGCTATTTGAAGAACATCTTTATCTTGGATTTTTTACATTCTGTCAGACTATGAAAAATAATCAACTAGTGATCAACCTGTCCAATATGAAACCTGATACTGAATGAAATGGTTAGTACCCTCAAACTCAACTCTGGAACTCCAAGCCAGTTCCACTGCATGTTTTCATTGGTCCCCTCTAATCAGGGACTGATTATCAGGTAGAACAGAAAACCAGCAGGCTCCGGACCTCGTAGGATAAGAGTTGAGTACCCCTGGCAAGGGCAATCCTCCAATGTCCTCAGTACTATAAGCTCTAAGCCTGGCTGGCACCACCGCATATATAAAATATGACATTGCCTGGATCATGTCATTTATACAATTATTGTTTATCACCTTGGTCAAATTATCTCTTAAATTGATATTTGGAATTTAACTGATATTGCCGCAAACACCACCTTGGGACACACTGAGACACTGCTTTGGGACACACTGCTCTGCACTCGACTACATTAGCTATTTCCACAGTCCGTATTCACCACCAACCAAGTGAAGAGAGAGCTGGAGAGACTACATCAGTGGAAAGCGGCGGGCCCTGATGGCATCAGCCCAAGGGTCTGTGCTGACCAACTGTGTGGAATACTCCAGCGACCCTTCAACCTTAGCCTGAGCCTGGAAATTGTCCCTGTGCTGTGGAAAACATCCTGCCTGGTCCCAGCGCCCAAGAAGGCGCACCCCACTGTCCTGAATGACTTCAGACCTGTAGCGCTAACATCCCACATCATGAAGACCCTGGAATGGTTAGTCCTCGCTCACCTCAGACCCCTGGTGTGTACATCACTGGACCCCCTGCAGTTCGCATATCAGCGCAACATCGGGGTGGATGATGCAATCCTTCTGCAGAGGGCCTACTCTCACCTGGACATCACAGGTTGCACTGTGAGGGTTATGGTTTTTGACTTCGCCAGCGCCTTCAACACCATTCAGCCCCTGCTACTGGGTCAGAAGATGAAGAGGATGAAAGTGGAAGCACCCTTAATCTCCTGGGTCACAGACTACCTGACCGGTAGGCCACAATTTGTGCGACTACAGAGCTGTGTGTCAGAACGGGCAGTGAGCAACACAGGGGCCCCCCAGGGAATTTTTTTTATTTTTTTTATTTCACCTTTATTTAACCAGGTAGGTCAGTTGAGAACAAGTTCTCATTTGCAACTGCGACCTGGCCAAGACAAAGCAAAGCAGTGCGACAAAAACAACACAGAGTTACACAGTAAAAAAACATAGTCAAAAACACAATAGAAAATCTATATACAGAGTGCAAAATGTAGTGCAAAATGTAGTAAGGTTAGGAGGTAGGACAATAAATAGACCATAGTGGTGAAATAAATTACAGATTATCATGAATGGTCCTGTCCCTTCCTGTTCACCCTCTACACCTCGGACTTCAGATATAACTCTGAAACATGCCACCTACAGAAGTTCTCGGATAATTCCGCAATTGTAGGGTGCATCAGGGGTGGGCAGGAGGAGGAGTACATGAGCACAATCAATGACTTTTTGTTGTGGTGTGAGCAGAACCACCTTCTGCAAAACAAAGGAGAATGTGATGGACTAACAGGAGAACCAAGGCCCAACTGACTGCAGTCCCTATACAGGGGATGGATGTGGAAATGGTTGGGTCATACAAGTTCCTGGGAGTCCATATGGACAACAGGCTAGAATGGGCTGGTAACACCGGGGCTCTGTACAAAAAGGGCCAGAGCCGACTCTACCCTCTGAGGAGGCTCAGGTCCTTCAACATGTACAGTAAACTACTGCATACCTTCTACCAGTCTGTGGTAGAAGGTATGCAGTGGTGTGCTGGGGCACCAACATAAAGGCCGGTGATGCTTCTCGGTTAAATAAGCTGATCAGGAAGGCTAGCTCTGTTCTGGGGATTAGCCTTGACACTCTAGAGGAGGTGGCGGAGAGACGGATCCTGGCCAAACTGCTGGCCATCATGGACAACGTCACCCACCCTCTGCATGCCATGTTTATGACGCAGAGGAGCACCTTCAGTCACAGACTGATCCCACCACGGTGTGCCAGAGAGCGCTACAGGAGGTCCTTCCTGCCGGCGGCTACTAGACTATTTAATGCCTCACCGAGGTGCCGTCGGCAACATAGACCTGGAACTGTTGGGGTGTTAGGACCTAGTTTAACAATTATGCATCCATCCGTGAGTAACTGGTCCGTAATCACTCATGCACTCAGGACTTAGGATTTATTTATTCAGGTCTGTATATACATATTCATGTACAGCTGTTATATCATATCACGTGCAACATTGTAAGTAATTCTTGGACTTAACTTACGTAGTCATTCACTCAGGAATGCATACTGTCAGTTAAATCTTTTTTCATTGCTTTTAGAGTATTGTAATGACTTTGTCATCGTTGTGTTCCCCTAAACAGCATTACTAACATGAATAAATAAACAAATAGTATTACTACTGGGGATTAGTCCACGTCCCTGACGAGTGAATACATCTTCCAATCAAACGCTTAAAAGTCCCTTCGCTGAGAGAACAAGCCTTCTCTCTGCAATTGAAATGAGCCTCCTCTCCACCCGCCACCATCCCTCCCCTGTCTTTTATCAGACCAGCTATGCAGAACAAATGTACATCTCTGACGACGTTTCCTTACTCACAGAAGCCAGAGAGGTGAGAGAGGAGCAGACAAGCCATTATGTGCTCCCTGAGATGGTATTTATTCCTAATTGGCGTAGAGTACCTTTTTGAATCTTTTGATAGAGCCGATTTGAGACAGATGAGGCTCAATAGAGTGAGGGGGGAGAGAGAGAGAGAGAGAGGGAGGGAGAGAGAGAGAGACAGCCATAGAAACATGAGCGATCCCTTGCATCTCATAATCATAGACGGTTTGAATGCAGGAAAATGAAGTGGTGCCATCACATTCCCTGCAAACAGACCTGAGAGGGCCAATTAGATTCTGTCTGTTTATATTGAATACAAAATGGTATGAGAGAGGCAGCTCCACTACCATGAAACACAAAATAACAACCGACGAAGGAAGGTTAATCGTTAATAAACAGTTAAAACACATTGGTTGAAATACTGTCATTTCAGTGCTTTGGGCGTAAACTTAGCTGTTGATTATATTATTGTCCCTGAAGAAGAGAGTAATTGTAAATGACTTACACGAATAGATGAATACGGATGATGACTCACAACCTACATTGTTTACTCATTTTTAAGCATCAACTCCACCTTGTGTTTTACAGACAACCCTCCCTTCCTTAACTATTAAGATGGACGATCTATAAAAAGAGAGCCACTGTTCCGGCTCCAAAACACACATTATTACTACAGAACTGGAACTGCTCAGTGCCAATCTAATGTTCGCCAATTAGATTTGTGTGGCCGACCGGCAGTAGGTGGCTAGGAGCTGCAGTAAATGAACAGAATGATGGAAAAGGTGTCTGGAATGTATTCACTGGCAAGCAGCTACAGGGATAAAGATAGGAGAGCTGGGCTGTGTTTCTGTCTGTCTGTCTGTCTGTCTGTCTGTCTGTCTGTCTGTCTGTCTGTCTGTCTGCATGAGAACGAGATGGGCAGGAGGGATGTGGAAACGTTTCATTAAATATTCCATCAAAATGTTTCAATTCCTTTAAACAAATAATTCCTAAACTTGCCATACCACTGGCATCCCTAAACTAAGTCTCAGTAGTATGAAATAGGTTTACTATCAGAGGCCAACATTACAATTACACCCTATTCATTACACCCAAACTATTTCATAATTAAATCATAATTAAACACAGGTTTGTCCTTAATCAAAAGTTGTGCTCATTTGGTTAGCATGCAAAGTTCTGCTTTGCCATAAACTAAACACAACTTCAACTGTTTTATTCCTCAAACTTAGGGCCGAAACTGACGATAAAGTACAAGTATCTCAAACCTTTGTGTGAATCTTCCACTGACATCAATCCAGCTCTTAAAACACAAGTTTGTTAGAACTACTTATAGCTTAATCCATATACTGTACATCTATACACACAATAGGAAAAACGCCAATATGGTTGAATATAGCCCAGATAACTTTCTCTCTGACTGAGTCATTCTGCTGCTGTCCATCCATGTCTCTGAGCTGAGAGAAGAGAAGAGAAGAGAAGAGAAGAGAAGAGAAGAGAAGAGAAGAGAAGAGAAGAGAAGAGAGAAGAGAGAGACAGAGGAGAGAGAGAGAGAGGGGGGGAGTAGAAAAGAGATGAGGAAAGGAGAGGAGAGGAGAGCTCCCACAAGCGAAGGCAGACTAACACTGTCTTCTCTTTCATCTCAAACACAGCCCACAAGACAACAGAGAGTCTGAGCAGATATGTGTTGGTAAACTCCCTTTCAACAGGACACTTTAGGATTACAAAGAAGGATCTCCCTCTCTCTCTCTCTCTCTCTCTCTCTCTCTCTGTTCATGTAGTCTGTCCACAAGAGAGTAAGCAGGAAGAGGAGTGGAAACTTTGGTTAGCACTTGACTGAAGTATGTCGTGATGTATGTGTATGGAAGTGATCTGATGATGGGGGAAGTTATGGCTAGTGAGAGGAGAGGAGAGGAAAGAGACAGAGACAGAGAGAGAGGCAGAGGAGAGATTTAATATGCTATACACACACTGGCTGAGATATATAGAGAAGGTAAAAATAGAACTGAACCAGGAAGCCAAACGAAACGCCAGGCCTGAGAAGACTACCAAGAGAACAGAACAAATGCACTGAGTACCGCAAGGGTGCAAAATGGCCAGCCGAAAGACCAGTACATTTCATACCTTCAGATGTTAAATGTCAGAACACACATTGCTGGCTTACTAATGAATCCCATTTGTGGGAGAATAGAGCAGTTTTGGAGTCAAGAACTAATGCACAGTATATATATTGTATTGTGTGATGTGTATTGAGTGTAGTAATGTGATGATAACATACATTTGTCACTTATTGATGAGGGAGAAAAGACAAATTCATAGAATTTGTAACATTAAGGCTACCCAAAATTAAACATATTAAAATGTTCTTTGGATATTCTGTTTGTCAATACAAACTCATGTTTTTCAACCCACCATCTGCATTGCTTGCTGTTTGGGGTTTTAGGCTGGGTTTCTATATAGAAAAATACTAGTCTCCAAGACTCAACAAATGCACTAAAGCAATTCAAAAAATGTTCAGCAGAAAGCAAACAGCGTAGCCATTATCAAGCCCCAAATTCTTAAAACACATAATTTTGGGGAGGAAAATGATTTATAGGACTAATCTCCTTCTCTATCCTAAAAAGTGACTGATGATTACATGGTAATCCCTGACCCCCCATCTCTCTCTCTCTCTCTCTCTCTCTCTCTCTCTCTCTCTCTCTCCCTCTCTCTCTCTCTCTCTCTCTCTCTCTCTCTCCCTCTCTCCCTCTCTCTCTCTCTCTCTACAGCGAGCTAAACAGATTGAAGAGTTTTAGATTCTGTTCAGGCAACTCCCAGGTGATTATTGTGCCTTTGCAGTCTCTCATCACTTCAGTCTAGATTGAGCTAGCAGGATTGTGCTCCAGCTGACAAGGTAAAAACACGATATGAAAGGATGTCAAAATACAGCATGGTGAGGCTGCAGAGCAGATGAAGTCTATCACTCATTATTTTATATAACAACAACAGTGAGGACACTAAAAAGATAGACAGTGGCTTGTAACTTCAGGATTTTGGCATGCAGAGATAAAAATGCTATCCACGAGTTCATCTGACTCTGGGGAAGTAGATAAAGGGTTTCATTGCCAAAATCCGAAGTATCCCTTTAAGCCTAGACACTCTTTAGAGACCTCAGTTGGCAACGCTGGTGTAGTTTGAAGATGGGGGAGAGTTTGGAGATCTAAAAGATGGACATGAAGCCGATCCGTTTTCAAGAACAGCCTTTATCTCTGTGGTTTAGTGATATTATATACATAGCATTTATGTCAAGATTTCACAACATTCAGTTATTCCTTGAGGGGCATATAACAGTAATAGACTTTGTAACTAGTAGTAACCAAACATCAACATTTTGGGACCACATTTATGAGAGAGAATAGGTGCTGAATATGAGTTAATAAACAACATGCACATATACAGTATATTGCTAAGGGTATTTGTCAGGCAGGGAGGCTATGCTATTGGCTGATGAGCTGATATTGGCTCTAGCAGAGTGTCTGAATCTCAGCACAGCCTCTGTCCCCATTACAGTGCAGCCAGGCAGCCAGCCAGGCAGGCACAGTATCCACAAGAGACTACAGACAAGAGAGAACAACAATATCAACACACACACACGCTTAC
The DNA here is from genome assembly GCA_023634145.1 of Thymallus thymallus. Classification (NCBI taxonomy): domain Eukaryota; kingdom Metazoa; phylum Chordata; class Actinopteri; order Salmoniformes; family Salmonidae; genus Thymallus; species Thymallus thymallus. Next base: position 24,349,930 of record CM042381.1, read on the forward strand.
GCACACACACATTAATTGGTGAGGAAAAGGAGAATGTGGTTCCCTTATTTCCGATAACATTAACATAAATATGTCACACGTCCGTGCTTATAGTAACACTATCTCCCATCATCAACAGCAGAGGCACTGTAACACATTGATTGTGTGGAAACACCCTCAGTACATTAGCCCATTTATTACATACTCAACTGGCAGACCTCGGACCGGATCTGGACCCAGAACGGGGTCAATATGGACTAATAATGAATAATAATTATACTTTTTTTTTGTTGTACTCGGTCAGGCTTTGACTCCTGGTACCATATATAACACAGAAGACATGGAAGAATGCATAGAATTGCAGGAAATTAGCTTTAAAACTGCACATTTTCTCTCTATAGTCTACATGCAGCACTATCCCCCATACTTTAGTCTACATGCAGCCTGTGTGTTTGTCCTCTCCTCCACCAGTGGCTTAGGCCCTAAGCCCTTATGGGCTATGGAGAGGACATTCAGAGGAGGAGAGGACAGTCAGAGGAGGAGAGGATGGTGGAATATTGGGTTGTTGGGTACCCTCCAGAGTCCAGGCTGCATCCCAAATACCACCCTATTCCCTTTGTTTTGACCTGGACCCATACGGAATAGGGTGCTATTTGGGACGCAAATAGACTAACCTGGCCAGCCTTCCACAGTAACTGCAGGACACAGACATGCACCCTATACAGGGATGCCAAGAGGAAGGGGCCAGTGCCAGTCGACATTGGCATGGCCAGTACAGCTAACATGTACAGGCCCTCTCTCTCTTCCTTGTGTACACACCAGTTGTGTTCCTTGTGTACACACAGTTGTGTTCCTTGTGTTCACACCAGTTGTGTTCCTTGTGTACACACCAGTTGTGTTCCTTGTGTTCACACCAGTTGTGTTCCTTGTGTTCACACCAGTTGTGTTCCTTGTTTACACACCAGTTGTGTTCCTTGTGTTCACACCAGTTGTGTTCCTTGTGTTCACACCAGTTTGTGTTGCTGTCTTTTGTTTCTGATATAATAAGCATGTCTTACTCCCGCTCTGCGCCTTGTTCCACTACCTCGCAGCATGACAGTAAGCAAGTTCAGGGAGTGAGTTTAATAATAAATAACACATAGAACAAAACAAGAAACACGAGTAGAGTACAGACATGGACCACAGTAACAGAATCAGTAGCCCCTGGGGAACATATAGATACAGATATGGAAAAAAATTAAGAGACCACTGCAAAATTATCAGTTTCTCTGGGTTTACTATTTATAGGTATGTGTTTGGGTAAAAACAAAAAAAAACATTTCTCCCAATTCCAAATAAAAATATTGTCATTTAGAGCATTTTTCTGCAGAAAATGACAACTGGTCAAAATAACAAAAAAGATGCAGTGTTGTCAGACCTCAAATAATGCAAAGAAAATAATTTCATATTAATAAAAAAAAAAACACAATACTAATGTTTTAACTTAGGAAGAGTTCAGAAATCAATTTTTGGTGGAATGACCCTGATTTTCAATCACAGCTTTCATGCGTCTTGGCATGCTCTCCACCAGTCTTTCACATTGATATTGGGTGACTTTATGCCACTCCTGGAGCAAAAATTCAAGCAGCTCGGCTTTGTTTGATGGCTTGTGACCATCCATCTTCCTCTTGATCACATTCCAGAGGTTTTCAATGGTCTGGAGATTGGGCTGGCCATGACAGTGTCTTGATCTGGTGGTCATCCATCCACACCTTGATTGACCTGGCTGTGTGGCATGGAGCATTGTCCTGCTGGAAAAACATGGACAACCTTGTATGTGGCTTGATTCATGTGTCCTTCACAAAGACAAATCTGCCTGATTCCAGCCTTGCTGAAACACCCCCAGATCATCACCAATCCTCCACCAAATGTAACAGTGGGTGCAAGACACTGTGGCTTGTAGGCCTCTCCAGGTCTCTGTCTAACCATTAGACGACCAGGTGTTGGGCAAAGCTGAAAATTGAACTCATCAGAGGAGATTAAGGGCTTTTTCCAGCTTTGCACGACTTCAGCCCTGCCTCTAGGAGCCTGTTTCAAACCGTCCTCGCCATGCACTTCACCACAGCTGCCGTTTTCCATTCTTTTTGTAGGTCACTTGATGTCATCCTACGGTTGTTGAGTGACATTCAAATTAGTTGGCAGTCATCCCGGTCAGTGGAGAGTCGTTTTCGCCCTCTGCCAGTCTGTAGCTTTGTTGTCCCCAATGTCTGCTGCTTGACCTTGTTCTTATGAACCGCCGTCTTTGAAATTTTAAGGATGGAAGCAACCTGACGCTCACTGTATCCCTCTGCCAGTAAAGCCAGAATTTAACCCTTCTTTTCCTCACTCAAAACTTTCCTTTTTAACTCTTTTGGCATGGACAATAGTTATTTTTTTATTCAAATTACTTTTGAGGTACTACTAGCACCTAAATGATGTACTACTAGCACGTTTTGCCATCCAGCTGGTCCTATTGCAAGAGGATAGTGATGACCACAGCAGTGGTTTTTATACTTTTCCTCGTTAACATTTTTTTTTTTTTCAGGTGAGGCATGGGAGCCTGACGAGCCTACCGGGTCTTGTGAACCTGGCGAGCCAGCTGAGACATCCTTGGTTGCTCCGGCAGCGGCACCCAGACCCGCTGTCACCTACTTACACAAAAAACACTCCCTGATGCTCTCCTTTGGTGAGGCGTTATTCTGTAACCTGTACGCTAGGAGTCGGGAAGCAAGTTCAGGAAGTGAATTTAATAATAAATAACACATAGAACAAAACAAGAAACACGAGAAGCGTACAGACATGGAACACAGTAACAGAATCAATAACGCCTGGGGAAGGAACCAAAGGGAGTGACATATATAGGGAAGGTAATCAGGAAGTTGATTGAGTCCAGGTGAGTTTGATGAAGCGCTGGTGCGTGTAACGATGGTGACAGGTGTGTGTAATAATGAGCAGCCTGGGAACCTCAAGCGCCAGAGAGGGAGTATACGTGACAACGCTAATAAGTCATGTTTGATTTCATTTGTATTTAATTCTAAGTAAGTCACAGCCTATATGCATAATTTATACACTATAATGATTTAATGCAACAAAATGTTGTTTAAAAGCTCTTTATGTCCCTACCAGCCTATTGTGTCACACTTGCAAATGCTTCACAATGTATTTCTTTGTAGGCTATAGCCTTAAGTTATTTGAAATAATATAGCCCCTTATAATTAATTTTGTTTCTTAGACTCCCTGTCTGTCTCCTGGCCTATTTAGAGAGTGTATATGCTGCTTAATATGACATGTAGCCTTTTTGAAATGATGGGCACTTCTTAAATTCACCTTTTCATACTTTTCATTAAAATCCATATGGTTCGGGTTCAATACTTCAAAATCAATTGGTAAGTCCAGGTAGTCACAAAAATAGATGGGTGTTGGTTAAATTGTGATTTTAATGAATGGAGCGAATTTGGTGCGGCAGTTGTGGAAAAGAGCGCTGGAGCAGTGTGCAGGATTTTCAACCACTCAAGTCCGCTCAAAGGCTCTGGCTGCGCCCCAAATGGCACCGTATTCCCTTTATAGTGCACTACCATAGGGTTCTGGTCAAAGGTTATACATTATATAGGGAATATGGTGCCACTATATAGGGAAAAAAAGCCTCTATAATATTCAGAAAATCATTTAGGTTCCCCAATGCATAGACAAGCAGTTAGCCTGCACAACTAAAGCATATTCTCCTCCAGCTATAAACCCATCTTGAGAGGCTGTACTGATGTATTCTCTAGAGGTGCACTGCTACACACAGTGGATTAACACTTGTGGAATTCTGTCTAGTTTGATCTGCCTCTTCAATGCCATGATCACATGATGTAAGTTTATAGTAACTGGTTGCTCTTCCTTCATACAAAAAACTATGTCATCTCTTTGGAATATGGGAAAACATAATCTCTTTCTATCAGTCTTTAAAGGTGGTAAACCACAGTTGTAGCCACTGTTAAAGGAAACATGTGCTATTAAAACCTCTTATAGCTTCATTAAATTATTTAAACATTTAAATGTTCAAAAGGAATTATAGTGAACCTCTGGGAAGGGTGGTGAGTAGTCTAACCGGTCTGTCTCTGTCTGTATGTCCAGTGTTTCTGTCTGTCCGTCTCTATGACCGATGGGAACAGGAGCTCTGGTGACGGGGATGGAGCAGGTCTCTGCTCTCACTAATGATGCATGTGAGACAGAGGAACTTTATACACTCTTAGAAAAAATGGTTCCGAAAGGGTTCTTCGGCTGTCCCCATAGGAGAATAATTTCCTGTTGCTGCAGGATTATTTTCCTGCTGTAGCAAACTGACTCAAATGAAGATCCTACATCTGTCTAAGTAGATGATCTGAACTGTTCAGACAACTGTTCTGCCTCTACCATCAGTCCTATTAGCCAATGCACAATCATTGGAAAACAAAATAGACAACCTAAGATCACGGATATCCTACCAACAGGACATTAAAAACTGTAATATCTTGTGTTTCATCGAGTCGGAATCTAATATTAAGTCTCAAGGTTTTGCTCGACTGAGGTAGAGTATCTCATGATAAGCTGTAGACCACACTATTTACCAAGAGAGTTTTCATCTATATTTTTCATAGCTGTCTATTTACCACCACAAACCGATGCTGGCACTAAGACCGCACTCAATGAGCTGTATAAGGCCATAAGTAAACAGGAAAACGCTCCTACAGAGGAAGCGCTCCTAGTGGCCCGGGACTTTAATGCAGGGAAACTTAAATCAGTTTTACCTCATTTCTACCAGCATGTTAAATGTGCAACCAGAGGTAAAAAAAAACTCAAGACCACATTTACTCCACACACAGAGACACAAAGCTCTCCCTCGCCCACCATTTGGCAAATCTGACCATAATTCTATCCTCCTGATTCCTGCTTATAAGCAAAAACTAAAGCAGGAAGCACCAGTGACTCACTTAATAAAGAAGTGGTCAGATGACGCAGATGCTAAGCTACAGGACTGTTTTGCTAGCACAGAATGAAATATGTTCCGGGATTCTTCTGATGGCATTGAGGAGTACACCACATCAGTCACTGGCTTCATCAAAAAGTGCATCGATGACGTCGTCCCCACAGTGACCGTATACACACACTGAGCTAAAGGGTAGAGCTGCCGCTTTCAAGGAGAGGGACTCTAACCCGGATGCTTATAATAAATCCCACTATGCCCTCAGACGAACCATCAAACAGGCAAAGAGTCAATACAGGACTAAGATTGAATCGTACTACACCGGCACCGAAGCTCGCCGGATGTGGCAGGGCTTGCAAACTGTTACAGACTACAAAGGGAAGCACAGCCGCAAGCTGCCCAGTGAGACGAGCCTACCAGACGAGCTAAATTACTCTATGCTCGCTTCGAGGCAAGCAACAGTGAAGCATGCATGAGAGCATCAGCTGTTCCGGACGACTGTGTGATCACGCTCTCCGTAGCCGATGTGAGTAAGACTTTTAAGCAGGTCAACATTCACAAGGTCGCAGGGCCAGACGGATTACCAGGACTTGTACTCCGACCATGCGCTGACCAACTGGCAAGTGTCTTCACTGACATAACTAAATGACTACCGACCCGTAGCACTCATGTCTGTGCTATGAAGTGCTATGCGGGGCTGGTCATGGCTCACATCAGCACCATTGTCCCAGAGACCCTGGACCCACTCCAGTTTGTGTGCCACCCCGACAGATCCACAGATGATGCAATCTCTATTGCACTCCACACTGCCCTTTCCCACCTGGACAAAAGGAACACCTACGTGAGAATGCTAAAGTTCTACAGCTGCACCATCGAGAGCATCCTGACTGGTTGCATCACTGCCTGGTATGGCAACTGCTCGGCCTCCGACCGCAAGGCACTACAGAGGGTAGTGCGTACGGCCCAGTACATCACTGGGGCCAAGCTTCCTGCCATCCAGGACCTCTATACTAGGCGGTGTCAGAAGAAGGCCCTAAAAATTGTCCAAGACTTCAGCCACCCTAGTCATTGACTGTTCTCTCTACTACTGCACGGCAAGCAGTACCAGAGCGCCAGGTCTGGGTCCAGGGGGCTTCTTAACAGCTTCTACCGCCAAGCCATGGGACTCCTGAACAGCTAGTCAAATGGCTACCTGAACTATTTACATTGTCCCCCCCTACCCCATCCCTCTTTTAGGCTGCTGCTGCTCTCTGTTTATTGTCTATGCATAGTCACTTTAACTCTATACACATGTACATATTACCTCGACTGACCTGTGCTCCCGCACAGTGACTCTGTACCGGTACCCCCTGTATATAGCCTTCTCACATTGACTCTGTACCGGTACCCCCTGTATATAGCCTTCTCACATTGACTCTGTACCGGTACCCCCTGTATATAGCCTCCTCACATTGACTCTGTATCAGTACCCCCTGTATATAGCCTCCTCACATTGACTCTGTACCGGTACCCCCTGTATATAGCCTCGCTACAGTTATTTTGCTGCTGCTCTTTATTTAAAACTGCATAGTTGGTTAAGTAAGCATTTCACTGTAAGGTCTACACCTGTTGTATTCGGCTTATGTGACAAATAACATTTGATTTGATTTTAAATCAAGGGAGCGCTACCTAGCTGTTACCACATGAAGACGAGAGGGGACAGATGAAAGTGATAGATGTCTGAAGGAGGGAGGGAGAGAGAGAGAGACATCTAGAGGAAATCCATAACAACATTCAGACAGTTTGATTTCCCAGTTATTCCCAGACAGACATGAATTGGTTCTGTAATCCGGGAGATGAAACAGCCTTCATAATCTCCTGCATGATTCCCAGTACGACAAAGGCTGAGAATCATTTACATTTTTCAGCAATAACATTTAAACGTAATGTAATGTGCAGGGACCAGGACACACACGAGGCGGTGCACAGAGCCGGCCCAAGGCATAAGCGAACTAAGCAGCTGTGGCCACCAGGGGGCCCCCAAGAGCACATGAAATGACAACTTAAATTGTTTAAATATAAAAAATATTATATATGTCAATTGTAATCAGAGGTGTGGGGTCCGGGGGCCCGTGGACAGCGGGACCCACCAGTTGGAAGGATACACCTTAGATTGAATTGTCCACTTTGGAGTTGCCGAGTTAAACATGGTATTTGTAATGTGCCACTTGCTATTTATACCCTCAAAAACTCAAACACTTCTTCGTCATGGTTTTCTTAGTGTGTTTGGACCATGATAATGTGTTGGTGATGTGGACACCAAGGAACTTGAAGCTCTCAACCTGCTCCACTACAGCCCATTCGATGAGAATGGGGCCGTGTTCGGTCCTCCTTTTCCTGTAGTCCACTATCATCTCCGTTGTCTTGATCACGTTGAGGGAGAGGTTGTTGTTCTGGCACCACACCGCCAGGTCTCTGACCTCCTCCCTATAGGCTGTCTCATCGTTGTCTGTGATCAGGCCTACCACTGTTGTGTCATTGGCAAACATGTCTGATGGTGTTGGAGTCGTGCCTGGCCATGCAGCCATGAGTGAACAGGGAGTACAGGAGGGGACCGAGCACGAACCCCTGAGGGTCCCCCCCGTGTTGAGGATCAGCGTGGCGGATGTGTTGTTACCTACCCTTACCACCTTGTGGCGGCCCGTCAGGAAGTCCAAGATCCAGTTGCAGAGGGAGTTGTTTAGTCCCAGGGTCCTTAGCTTAGTGATGAGCTTTGAGGGCACTATGGTGTTGAAGGCTGAGCTGTAGTCAATGAATTGCATTCTCACTTACTGTAGGTGTTACTTTTGTCCATGTGGGAAAGGGCAGTGTAGAATGCAATAGAGATTGCATCATCTGTGGATCTATTGTGGCGGTATGCAAATTGAAGTGGGTCTAGGGTTTCTGGGATATTGGTGTTGATGTGAGCCATGACCAGCCTTTCAAAGCACTTCATGGCTACAGACGTGAGTGCTACAGGTCGGTAGTCATTTAGGCAGGTTACCTTAGTGTTCTTGGGTACAGTGACTATGGTGGTCTGCTTGAAACATGTTACATATAACAGACTCAGTCAGGGACCGGTTGAAAATGTCAGTGAAGACACTTGCCAGTTGGTCAGCACACGCTCGGAGTACAAGTCCTGGTAATCCGTCTGGCCCTGCGGCCTTGTGGATGTGACCTGTTTAAAGGTCTTACTCACATCGGCTACGGAGAGCGTGATCTCACAGTCGTCCGGAACAGCTGATGCTCTCATGCATGTTTCAGTGTTACTTGCCTCGAAGCAAGCATAGAAGTAATTTAGCTAGTCTGGTAGGCTCTTGTCACTGGGCATCTCTTTGTAGTCTGTAATAGTTTGCAAGCCCTGCTACATCCGATGAGCGTCGGAGCCGGTGTAGTACGATTCAATCTTAGTCCTTTACTGACGCTTTGCCTGTTTGATGGTTCATCTGAGGGCATAGCGGGATTTCTTATAAACTTCCAGGTTAGAGTCCCGCTCCTTGAAAGCGGCAGCTCTACCCTTTAGCTCAGTGTGGATGTTGCCTGTAATCCATGGCTTCTGGTTGGGGTATGTACGTACGGTCACTGTGGGGATGACGTCATCGATGCACTTATTGATGAAGCCAGTGACTCAATGCCATCAGAAGAATCCCAGAACATATTGCAGTCTGTGCTAGCAAAACAGTTCTGTAGCTTAGCATCTGTTTTTGCTTGTAAGCAGGAATAGAATTATGGTCATTATAGAATTATAATCATTATGGTCAGAATTATGGTCAGATTTGCCAAATCGAGGGTGAGGGAGAGCTTTGTACGCGTCTCTGTGTGTGGAGTAAAGGTGGTCTAGAGTTTTTTTCCCTCTGGTTGCACATTTAACATGCTGATATAAATTAGGTAGAACAGATTTGAGTTTCCCTCCATTAAAGTCCCCAGCCACTAGGAGCGCCGCATCTGGATGAGCATTTTCCTAGTTGCTAATGGCCGTATACAGCTCGTTGAGTGCGGTTTTAGTGCCAGTATCTGTTAGTGGTGGTATATAGACAGCTACAAAAAATATAGATGAAAACTCTCTTGGTAAATAGTGTGGTCTACAGCTTATCATGAGATAGTCTACCTCAGGCGAGCAAAACCTTGAGATGTCCTTAGTTTTCCTGCACAAGCTGTTGTTTACAAATATACATAGACCACCGCCCCTTGTCTTGCCAGAGGCCGCTGTTCTATTCTGCCGAAAAAGCTTAAAACCTGTCAGCTGTATATTATTAATGTCGTCGTTCAGTCAAGACTCGGTGAAACGTAAGATATTACAGTTTTTAATGTCCCGTTGGTAGGATATTCGTGATCGTACCTCGTCTAATTCATTTTCCAATGATTACCCACTTACAAGGCACACCGACCTGCGTCCCCGATATCTCTGTCTCTTTCTCCTGCGAATCGCGGGGTTCACAGGGATTTCGGCCTTGTCGGGTGTTTGAAGTACATCCTCTGCATCCGACTCGTTGATGAAAAAAAAATCTTTGTCCAGTCCGAGTTGAGTAATACCTGCCCTGATATCCAAAAGCTCTTTTCGGGTGTAAGAGACTGTGGCAGAAACATTATGTACAAAATAAGTTCAATAAATAATGCGAAAAAACACACATAGTAGCACAATTGGTTAGGCGCCTGTAGAACGACTGCCTTCTCCACCGGCGCCATTTAAACACAGCACAGAGACAGAACAGGCACTACCACACCCATAGGAGCACACAGCATAGAGACAAAACAGGCACTACTGCACCCATATGAGCACACAGCACAGACACAGTCCACGCTGGCTGTGCTCTTTGCAAAAGCAAACCCCATAGGAAATGGCCTACAGAGATATACTAGATATATACACACACATCTATACACAAATACAGTACTGTATGTACACACAATCAGCGTCCTCTTCTGCACACCAGCTACACTACACTCCCCATCTAGTTCCGGATCGAACCCCCTTTGCCTCCAGAACATTACGCAGTGTTCAAGTGCCAACTGGAACCGTTTTTTTTTTTACCTGTAAGGAGTGGAACCCAGTGTCGTCGCATGCTGCAATAGCCCATCCGTGACAAGGATTGACGAGTTGTATCAGGACTGAGGATAAGACCCAGATGCCAGTTCGAATCACAGATGTTTATTACAAAACAGGGGGGCAGGCAAATGACAGGTCAAGGGCAGGCAGAGGTCAGCAATCCAAGGCAGCGTTAAACAGGTACAGAACGGCAGGTTAGCTTGTCTGTTTGTGGACCGCCTGTTAGCTTGCACATTCTTGCTATTCTCCTTAGACCTCTCTCATCAATAAACCCTAAACACTCCATGAAAAGCCCAGGAGGGTGGCCATTTCTGAGATACTTGATCAGGCACGCCTGTCATCGACAATCATGCCACACTCAAAGTCGCTTAGGTCACTCGTTTTGTCCTTTCTAACGTTCAATCAAACAGTAACTGAATGCCTCGATGCCTGTCTGCCTGCTTTATACAGCAAGCCAAGGCCACATGACTCACTGTCTGTAGGAGCGATCCATTTACGTGAACGGGGTAGTGCACCTCAAACTATTGGGATTGTTTTGTCTTTCTCTTTCCCTCTCTATGTCCCGACACACTCAGTCACTCACTAAACCCTGTTGAACTGGATTGTGTTACAAGATCTGCCACTCAGGTAGATTACAAGCTTACAGTAGAGGCATTAGAAATGTCAGATCAAGAGTTGCACAATGTAGCTAGGTAAATAATGAATCCCAAAGAGGTAGCAAACCACAAAGCACTATGGGAAGAATTATTGGCCAGAAAAGACTAGGTAGAAGGAAAGGAGTAGGAGTAAGATACAGTACTATTATCCTATGCCAAGATATTACATTTCACATATCTTGTTTACACTATTCTCTGTCTAATCTTTCTTAAGGGAAGTTATTCATTTAAAGTAATTAATTGATAAATCCATCTGTATCTTTTAATTTCTCTAGACAGATTGGGGCATCCTAATACTGCTCCATATAGGATGAATATGTACACTGAGAGAATATACTCTATAATGAGAGAGTGACTACAGCGGGAATCTTCATTGCTCCTGTGCTGACTGTGGATCGATCCTACAGGCACTGCTGCAGAGTCCTGAACTATCCCAGTGACATCATCACTGTGTGAGGAGAGATGGAGCATGCAGTGGTTGCAAAGTGAGCTAAAAGATGATCGTTTTGCTTCCTGCCTGCACCACAAAGAAAGTAAAAATCACTACCAGCAGCAACATGTCTGCTGCTATCATGGTGTGCACGTGCGCATGTCCGTGTGTGCGTGCGTCTGTGTGTCTGTGTGTGTGTGTGTATGTGTATGTGTTTGTGTAAACAGCACTAGAAGCATGTGTGCTGTGATGCCTGCGATCGTAGCAATCTGAGGTAATGTTGAAACGCTCCATGAAATATTCACTCCCGGCACACATTTTATTTATTTATTGTCGTGGATCGGCACAGCAACAGTAGAGCCGCTTGAACCCTAAACACACAGAGTTAGAGACAGCTCTGTCATCGCCGCCTCACCACTGACGAAAGCAGCCTGTCAGTCGGCTCTGCAGGCAGCACACTGTGGCTCGAATGTCTGTCTGTCAGCGACAGATAAGAATATAGGTCCATATTCACTAGGCTACAGAGAAAGGTGTTTGGCTATCAAGGTTTGTAACCAACAGAACTCTGCTCAGGTTCCAGTAAGGCTGAACATAATGCTTTATAACCAGTAATGTATCCTCTGGTATTTTCTAGGACATGATGTGGTTTAATGTGTATTGTCTGGTAATGACATCAAGTAATTCAACTAGTAACTAATTAACGACCCAAAGAAACAAACAATTTATGGGTTATTAGTGTGTAACTGTAGTTATACACTGGGTGGTTCGAGCCCTGAATGCTGATTGGCTAACAGCAGTGGTATATGAGACGGAATACCACAGCTATGACAAAACATTTATTTTTACTGCTCTAACCACGTTGGTAACCAGTTTATAATAGCAATAAGGCACCTCTGGGGTTTGTGATATATGGCCAATATACCATGGCTAAGTGCTGTGTCCAGAACAGCCTCGTGCCCTATTGCTTAATTATACCAGGTCAAAATATTTATGTGCTGCTTATCCCGACTCTCTACAGGTCACCTGGGACTATTGTGGTTAAAGGTCCACTTCTGGTGCTGCTGGCAAAATATGGAGGTCTAAGGTTTCATGTAACGCCTTAAGTTGGCACTCGACCAGAGATCTTTGTTTTGTTCTGCCAAACTGCTATGGAGTATACTGTATCTTAGCAGCTGTGCAGCACTGGCACCAGGAATAGGTTAGGGCACAGCAGTTCAGATGCATGCAGTTTAAACAAGTACTAGAGAGATGCATGTTGGTTTTATCGGTTGTCATGGTAAGTCATTATTAAAATTAAAGAAGAAAACTCACCAGACCAATCGGCCGTCAGAGCGGTGTGTTATAGGGACCACCCGCTGTTGGCGAATCATGATAATGACCATCATTTTCACCCGTTTCTACATGTAGAATCGCTTTGCACTTAGTTTGCAAATTACGGCTGGCACTCTGTTCAGAGTTGCTAAGTAGTCTCGCCGGCAGATGCTCAACAATCCTACCTGCCAGATGCTCGACAATCAACAATGCTGTCCACGCCGTAATAGTAAAAAACAGCACAATTTCAAGCTGTCAGTGACAAGGAAGCAAATTCTGAAATTTGGCATCATAGATTAAAAATGTATTTGCTGAAAGAGCAGCAATCAAATGGACAAGCTGAAGCAGTCAGTGCCTGCATCCTAACCGGCACCCTATTCCTTATATAGTGCACTACTTTTAACCAGAGCCCAATAAAGCCCTGATCAAAAGTAGAGCACTAAATAGGGAATAGCTTAACATTTGGGATGTATCCAGTGACATCATTAGAATCATGCTTATTTCTGTCATGACCGCAAGTCATCCTAATCTGAGAGAGCCCCAAAACCTTGGAGGATTTATCTCACTATTCCTCTACATTATGGATTAACCATGTTGTTGCAGGGGATCCTTCGAATCAAAGTGACATGTCTTGTGTAAATTCAGCTCTGTGTCATCAGGCCTGGTTCATATAGTATTTGTGAGCGTTTGCTTGAGTCTGTATCGAGTGTCAGATGGGCAGGGTTTGCCTTTACTGTACAATTCCATTGGTTCTACTGCACCAGGCAAATTCAACTAAGCACAACTGAAGTATTTGAATGCCAACACATACTATTTGAACCCAGGTCTGGTGGTGTATAGTAGGCCTGTAGCTAGAGGGGCTGATAAGCAGAGCTGTGGCTGTCTATTCTAGGTTCTATAAAGCCTGAGCCAGCAGTCAGAAATACATCTCCTTAGGGGACCAGCTATCCCAGTCCCAGGATTATCATGGGGTGAAATGATCCCACTTGGAACCCTCTCTCTCTCCTGTGATGTAATGTTCATGCTAGCTGGAATTTCAGTTTCAGGATTTATTTGGTATTACATCTAGGAGAGATTATTTTGACTGGGCATGATTGGGGATTAACCTACATGCAGTCCTTTTGGTAATAACATGTTTATGTACAGTAAAAAATGCACATATGACAGTCAAACTTTGAACAAAGTACAACTTATAAAGGCTTTATATAGCATACTTCACAACAACAACATACAGTAAATAGGGAGGAGGTCAGAGACCTGGCAGTGTGGTGCCAGGACAACAACCTCTCGCTCATTGTGAGCAAGACAAAGGAGCTGATCATGGACTACAGGAAAAGTAGGGCCGAACAGGCCCCCATTAACAATGACGGGGCTGAAGTGGAGCGGGACGAGATTTTCAAGTTCCTTGGTGTCCACATCACCAACAAACTCTCATGGTCCAAACACACCAAGACAGTTGTGAAGAGGGCACGACAACACCTTTTCCCCCTCAGGAGACTGAAAATATTTGTCTCAAAAGGTTCTACAGCTGCACTATCGAGAGCCTCCTGACTGGTTGCATCACCGCCTGGTATGGCAACTGCTCAGCATCTGATTGTAAGGCGCTACAGAGGGTAGTGCGTACAGCCCAGTACATCACTGGGGCTTAGCTTCCTGACATCCAGGACCTATATATTGGGCGGTATCAGAGGAAGGCCCAAAAAATTGCCAAAGACTCCAGTCACCCAAGTCATAGACAGTTCTCTCTGCTACCGCACGGCAAGCGGTACCGGAGCACCAAGTCTAGGACCAACAGCTTCTACCCCCAAGCCATAAGACTGCTGAACAATTATCAAATGGCCACCCAGACTATTTTTACACTGCTGCTACACGCTGTTTATTATCTTTGCATGGTCACTTTACAAATTACCTTGACTAACCTGTACATTGACTCGGTACCGGTACCCCTTGTATATAGCCTGGTCGTTCATGTTATGTAATTTTCTTGTGTTAGTTTATATTTTCTTAACTCTATTTCTTGAACTGCATTGTTGGTTAAGGGCTTGTAAGTAAGAATTTCACGGTAAGGTCTACACCAGTTGTATTCGGCGTATGTGACAAATAAAATTTGATTTGATTTGATAAATGTTTCACAAATCGTCTATAAGCTGATGTCACACTCTATAAATGCTGTATACACATACATAGTGTGCTACATTTGGCAACTGACCCTACAGTGGGAATGGTTATGTCACCATTTATAGAACATGATACACTCTTACAGATTATTTGTGAAGCATTTATGGTCAGACTTTATGGTATAGGCATGAGAAGAAAGAAAAGTGAAGTTGACATCAACATTAGGCTTTTACATGTGAATGCAGGCTTCCTTTAACACCAAAAACCAAAGCTGCGTAGCCCTTTCCTTCAGTCAACGACCAAAAGCGCCCTCTTTGGCCTCATGGGTGAAATGTTATTTTAATAATTATTAAATATTATTTTGAAAACACCTGACGGAAATCCAGAGTTTCTATGTCAAACGGTTTTGTTATATTTCAGTCTTCTGTGATCTACATAAAGTGTAATATTGGGATGCAAACTCAAAATATAATACATTTAAACTCTATATCTGACATGGTACAGTACATGTCGTCTTTTTTAATCCCATAACCATGTGTGTGAGGTGAATACTTTCGTTTCAAAGTAGATATGTTTCAGACTTACCAAGAATCCCTCTATGTGACCCTGATTTAGCACACTCCAGTAAAAGGTTAACAAACCCCAACATTACCAGGCGCCATGCCAGGCAGTAAATAATATAACTTAACAACGCCTACTTAGGTGAAAACAGCGGAAGTCTATTTCAATAATGCATTTACAAGACAAAATCAGAACTCCATCCAAGTCCTGCATTAGACTTCCAGGGAACGGTAGTGATTTCATTAGTGCACCGCAGAGTGCATCTTGACTGAGGCCTGTGGACGTCCCAAATGGCACCCTACTTTTCACCAGACTCCTATGCGCCCTGGTCCAAAATGGTGCACTACATAGGGTGCCACTGACTCTGTGCCAGTGCCTCAGTCACTCATACTGATGAGGAGGAGAGGACTTCTCTGCTCATCTGGATCAATACCGTTCTATGAAAGACAGAGACATATTTCATTCAAGCTCCTGTCTAAAATCATTAATAAATGTACTTGTGTCTTTTTAAAACTTGTATAAATTACAGGTGAATTTAAGAGGGTAAAAGTAAGGAATACCAATGTGCCATAAGACTAGAAGAGCTATAGGAAAAATACAGTACTGCATGCAGACTTTTACTAACATTACACTTCAAGACTTGGCTCCGGTGGCTAGGAGAGATTCCAGTTTACTTCAGGGTGACCAAGACCTAGCACCATCAGAAGTTAAAATGCTCATCAAGTCAGTTCCCTCCTTTAAAAAAAAACGTTTATATAATAAACAAAAGTATTCACCTTACACACATGGTTATGGGCTTAAAAAAGGAGACACCTGTACCACGTCAGATATAGAGTTGAAATGTATTACAATTAGAGTTTGCATCCCAATATTACACTTTATATACATCACAGAAGACTGAAATATAACAAAACCGTTTGACATAGAAAACACAGGATTTTCTGTGTTTTTTTTTAACAATGTTGATTAATGATGAAATTATGAAAAATATGAATAACATTCCACCCATAAGGCCACTAGATGGCGCTTTGGTCTTTCGACTGCAGGAAAGGGGCACGGTCAGGCTGACGACAAATTCTGCCTCTGTAATCAGTATCATAAAGGGTTTGAATATGTCCCATTCCAAACCACCCTGTAACAACAGAGAGCAGCAAATCCTGAGAAATGCATTCAGAACAGAATCAGAGAGTACATTATAAGCTGAATATGGCTGTGAGCAGTGCAGCCCTAAAGCGTTGAGGTACACAGATTGAAAGCTCTCTTTCTCCTATACACTCTCTCACACTTTCTCTATCTATCTATCTATCTATCTATCTATCTATCTATCTATCTATCTATCTATCTATCTATCTATCTATCTATCTATCTATCTATCTATCTATCTATCTATCTATCTATCTATCTATCTATCCATCCATCCATCCATCCATCCATCCATCCATCCATCCATCCATCCATCCATCCATCCATCCATCCATCCATCCATCCATCCATCCATCCATCCATCTATCTATCTATCTATCTACCAGGTATTTGGTAATGTTGATTGATTGCAACTGGGTGATTGATTGGCTGACAGACTTTACATGGTCGGTGTTAAATCTTACCATTTCCTTTCGATTCAGTGCACCAATTTATGTGTTTCAGTCACATAGGAAAGTAGGCTATGGTTTTCCTTTGTTGTCAGATCCCAAAGATGTGTGGATGGTGAGATGGTCTCTACGTATTGTCATAACTAATATGACAGTGAGGAAAATCCCCTACAGGTATTACAGCTATCAAAGGAGAACCTTCACATCTCTAAGCGTCAAGGTTAGGAGACACGCTCACACACTGTTATTGATGCTTATTATCACTCTCTACCTAGGCCAAAGGTCAGTCTAAGACCCAGACAAACAGAGATAATATGAAAAAAATCTGTGTCATAGATAGATGATCTATAGATGATCTATAGATGATCGATATTGTTTGATGAACGATTCAGGACAGTTCCAGTGCACAGACAGTGAAGAAGGCATGTGTCGAATATTCAGCCAGCAGAATGATATCAAATAGCCGATGAGATATATTAGATCTTTACACATTTAATATGCATTGTAGATTACGTTTTTCTCTATTTACATCAAGCTGTCATGTGATGCGCACAGGTAGCAGATACTCAGACGAAGGAGACACGTCCCACCGTAGGGCAACCAACGGTGACAGCAACAGCATCAATAAAATAGGTTACCTGCTTACTAAACAGAAACTGACCTGGATCGTGCAGGTGTACTCCGAATCATCCAGTAGCCTCACGGTACAGTTGTATTCTCGTTCCAGATTCCTGATGCTGCCACTCACGAAACGGCTCAGCATCTTCTTGCTCTGTGTCTGTGTATGGGACACAATAAACTGCACACAGCATAGATGTAATGTCACATCAACAACGTCCCTCCTCTTTGGTCCAACACCTGGATATCAGCAATGTCAATCTACAGCGGTGGTCGAGCATCGTATTTCCGGTAGCCCAGATGTGATATCACACTGAATGCTCAACGGCTGGGCAACCAAATAATATATACTGTATCACTCAATGCGATAAACTGTTAGCCTGCTGCTGAGGTCCAGTTAAACTGTTACCATACCTCCACACTCTTCATCGCTCTCTGTTAAGTGAAATGCTGCTGGGCGGGCCAAGGACTCGTCTCTGAATGACGTGTATGCGCGAAAGCGACAGTCAAAGCCGAGGAAATTGTCAACATATGTGTGTAAACCACAGGTTGTTTCATTCTCCGCGGGAGTAATGTGATGAATAGTCATTTCGAATCTCCCACGTTCCATCAGAATGCAGGACCATGCCCATCAGCTGAAATAATGGCAGTTAACATACACCGGCAAGGCTAGGAGTAACCAGCGAGGACTACTCGACCTGATTTGATGAGCAGCTGTGTTCGAGAGCTGTTTACATTGTATCTCAAATCGCGCCGTATGCAAATTAGCTGCTGGAAAGGAGGTTGGAGCGCGGGAGGTGTTAATAGTAGACTGTTTCATAATACAGAAAATGCAATAGTCAATTTTTGTAGATTCAACCATTGAAATAGCCTAGGGAATGTGCAATGTCCATAATTGCCAACAGTAACCACTGAGGTGAGGAGAAAACAATGATAATGTAGCTTATTATAGCCTAATATGCCTAATATGCCGTTATTCAACAAGCGGTTGGCTCCATCCGGTGGTGTATCATTTGCAGTGCAGTCTGCTCTTGGTAGACTTGATCAGGTGGGCCACTAGACCACAAGGAGGAGCCGCTGGAAATGGTAGACATAGTGGTATGCACCTGCCCTACCTGCTTTATCGTTATCTCAGTGTGCGCTTATAATAAGTAGAGGGGTGGATTGATTGATTGTTGGGATTAAGACATAATAGGCTATCAGCACATGTGGAATGCATGTAGCTGTAGGAGATGCATTTTAGGCTACACAACAGCCTTGTGAGTATCGTGAATCTGTCAACGTGACATCCGGTGGCGGTTGTAGACCATTCTGCACTTACTGTAATTTTTATTCAGACATTTGGAACAACACAAATAAATAATCATAACATTTAGTTAAAACTATATAAATATAAAAATATATACACAAATAAGACTCAGAAATATCAAAAGGAAGTAACAAAGACAAAAACATTTTTGCAACAAATTGTAGAATTGAAATACAAATAAAAAATTGCACAAATCCTATATCACACAAATACACAAATAGAATAACACATTTATAAATAAGAGAACCTGATTATTACACTATTGCACTT
Source organism: Thymallus thymallus (assembly GCA_023634145.1). Classification (NCBI taxonomy): domain Eukaryota; kingdom Metazoa; phylum Chordata; class Actinopteri; order Salmoniformes; family Salmonidae; genus Thymallus; species Thymallus thymallus. The sequence goes on from CM042381.1 coordinate 24,368,805, forward strand.
CTAACAAGAAACACACAAACTAAATTGCACAACTGCCATCTAAACCCTGAGCTTTCTTGCCTTCCTTGATGCAAAGTCATCAATTACATCATCATAACAAATCTGCCCAGCAATTGCATGGTTAATACAGATGACAGCAAGGCCACTAAGGCGTTCCTGTGACATGGTGGACCTCAGGTAGGATTTGATGAGCTTCATACCCAACACTGTCAGACGAGTCAAAACTAAACCAATTCACCTTTGTGGTGTGCAGACTGGTTTTATATTATTCTTAACTATTTCGCACAAACCAGGAAAAAATTAAACAATATGTTTGTGAAACTATATATTCACAGTATTATGAATCAATTGTGGTTTATTAGGTAGCATTTCATAGTGTGACTGATTTTACTAATTGCGTTAGTACTGTACAAAGTTAGAGGTGCGCTATTTGATAGATTCCCCTCCTCCCCCTACCCGGGCTTCCAGTGAGTAGACCTGAGGTCAACCTACCCCCGCCCCTTCCCCATCTCGTACTTCTGAGCGGGAGACCTTCACAGGCAGTAGCCTGCCTAGCTCACAAACTAGAATCAGGGCGCCCACTCCGACAAGGTTAATTGACCCACAGTCCCACACGGTGGCATGATATCATTGACGTGACGTGCAAACGAGCGATAGAAAACCGATTGCGCAGATGTCACCATCCAAAAATGTTTTTGCAAGCGCCCCCGGCAAGATGCTGCCCTGGGCGTCTGCCCATGTCGCCCATACCTATATCCGCTAGTGGACCCACAGTCCTATACGGTGACATGATAACACTGACGCAACGTGCAAATGAGCGATAGAAAACCGATCGCGCAAATGTCACCATTCCAAAATAATTTGTGCGGGCGCCCCGTGCCGCCCCCGGCAAGATGCCGCTCTGGGCAGCTGCCCATGTCGCCCATACCTAAATCCGCTAGTGGTGATATCACTTATTAATAACGCCTATCATTTATGAAAGACTCATGTTTCAACCAAGTTTTGTTTAACACATAAGAGTGTAAGCCCTGTCTATGTTATACTAAGCTATATGGAATTGTGTCATCTGGATATGTGTGTACCAAAATTTCAACAGTTACCTTCTGCTACCATTTCTGTCAAGCCGTCTGCGCATACAGTTTAATACATACGTCCAATAAATCCAACGTATGCACAACACAGAACGCACTGCAACTGCCTCTGCAATGCAATGCTGCAAGTCAAATGCAGCGTTCCATTGGAAATGAATGTACTTCTGGTGTACCAAAATGCAATGACGCTGTCGGAACATGGTGTGATCAAGGATTGAGCCCGGTCTATTAAGCTACAGTATATGGAATTGTTTTAAGAAGGTCATACTAAGGATAATTGTGCTATTTGATTTTGAATTTTAAGACCCCTTGAAGTGTCAAAAAAATATATCTAAAACAATTTGCAGAGGGTTAGCTAATCCTAGATCTTTGCTAATGCTAACTTCTGGGATAGGCCTATGGTGCTGATATGTGTTCAACATTACATGAGTGGGCAAATACTTTATAACAACAGGCGAAAACACATTTACCAATCATCATTCATGGACATGACAGCAGGCTAGTAACACCTGTCTATTACAAGCGTAAATGTGACCCTGAGTGAGGAGGGGTGACGGGATGTTGTTCAGCTGTCCTTCCACAGGGTCAAGTCTTCTTCCTGTTTCTCCTTCTGGCCTTGGTCTGGGTGTGAATAACCAGGGGATGATGTCATAGCTTCAGCAGCCCAGGACAGTCTTACAAAGCCACACCCAGTTTCCACAGTGACCTGACCCCAGGCTGTCAAACATAAAAACAACCCTACTGGCTGGCTGGGGGGTAAGGAATGAGGACAGGACTTGGCATCAGGCTACCTAAGGGGGGTAAACAGCAATCCACTATAGCCTATATACTGTATAGTGCACTACATCACCAGAGGTCAGAAGTGGTGCATTACATAGGGAATAGGGTATTATTTGGGACATATCTCAGGACAGACAGCCAATCGCTCTGGCACAAGAGGTCATGTCAACACCTAGCCGCTCCAATTAGCTTTGCTCTAAGCGCTGATGAGTCAAATCGAAACGGGACACCATGTTCCAATGTCCCATAGTTCCAATACCCTAAATGTGTTATGTTGTATTTTAATCTTAGCCGATATGTATCCTGATGGAAGTAATTTGCAGCTGGACGCACTAATGTATATCCTACATAGCTTTGTGATCTCAACACAATGTTAATTAAAGCCTAGCAGTCTGAAAAGTTGGTGGAGTTTAATGTAATTAACTGTTGGCACCCTGGGGTGCATGTGAGGATGTCTATAGGACTGACAACACAGAAATGTCATAGTAGTGTACCACACGTGGTCTACTCCCTGCTTGTTTGCTAGTGGACCACTAGAGGGAAGTAGTGAAGCGTTCAGTACTGTGTAAACTCAGGCACCTGCTGTAAGTAGGGTATTTGTACTCTTTATAGACAACAGCACATGTTTGAATTGAACATATAAAATTGCTAAACTGTACAGAGAAGTGTATTTTAATCCAGTGAGACATGAAAACAGGTTTAGGTTTTACAAGAGTGACTTTACACGTCTGTCTAGCACTGAGGCATGTAGATAGATAGATAGATAGATAGATAGATAGATAGATAGATAGATAGATAGATAGATAGATAGATAGATAGATAGATAGATAGATAGATAGATAGATAGATAGATAGATAGATAGATAGATAGATAGATAGATAGATAGATAGATAGATAGATAGATAGATAGATAGATAGATAGATAGATAGATAGATAGATAGATAGATAGATAGATAGATAGATAGATAGAGAAAATGCCAGAATGAAAATACACAAAAGACAGATAAACGATACATGATACATAGAGTGGCAGTATGAAAAAGTATAGAAATACAAGATGTCTGGAGTGCAAAAAAAGCTATAAAAAGACGTTGCATAGTATGGGTGGTTGGCTGAATATGTACACTATACATTGGTGGATGTTGGATGGTTAACTATACTATACAGGTCGATGGCAGAGAAATACTTCAATAGCTAAAAATGCATATGATATGAGTGAGGGTAATAATAGTTTACTTAATAGACAGACTGGTTAAATGAACAGGTAAGTGAATATTTTGCATGGTTAAATTAGCTGTACAGGTAAATGACAGAAAGAGATACTTAATAGCTAAATGTGTGTATGATATAATTTGGGTAATAATAGTAATTCCCTTAAAATACAGTCCTTAGTGCGCAGGGTTTAATTACAGATAAATGCACGTATTGCACATTCGATATACTAAAAGCAATGAAAAAAGATACAACTGACAGGATACTAATATGCATTCCTGAGTGAATGACTACGTAAGTTAAGTCCAAGAATTACTTGCAATATTGCATGTGATATAATATAACAACTGTACATGAGTATGTATATACAGTCCTGAATGAATAAATAAGTCCAGAGTGAATGAATGATTACGGACCAGAGTTACTCACGTATGGATGCATAATTGTTAAACTAGGTCCTAACACCCCAACAGTTCCAGGTCGATGTTGCCGACGGCACGGCACCCCGGTGGGGCATTATATAGTCTATAGTCGCCGGAAGGAAGGACCTCCTGTAGCGCTCTCTGGCACACCATGGTGGGATCAGTCTGTGACTGAAGGTGCTCCTCTGCGTCATAACTATAGCATGCAGAGGGTGGGTGACGTTGTCCATGATGGCCAGCAGTTTGGCCAAGATCCGTCTCTCCGCCACCTCCTCTAGAGTTTCAAGGCTAATCCCCAGGACAGAGCTAGCCTTCCTGATCAGCTTATTTACCCGAGAAGCTTCACCGGCTTTTATGTTGGCTCCCCAGCACACAACTGCAAAAAAGATGGCACTGGCCACCACAGACTGGTAGAAGGTATGCAGTAGTTTACTGCACACGTTGAAGGACCTGAGCCTCCTCAGAAAGTAGAGTCGGCTCCGGCCCTTTTTGTACAGGGCCCCGGTGTTACCAGCCCATTCCAGCCTGTTGTCCATATGGACTCCCAGGAACTTGTATGACCAATTGTAGTAGGACAACACTGATTATATTAATGGGACTACATCTGAAGGGGCTCTGGTTGTGTTTAGGCGCTGTTGAAACTGCTGAGGCCTAGAGATGACATAGGAGACCATGATGATGATAAATGTATACATTTGACCATAATTAGGGGATCAGTTATCCTTTATCCTGTATAGCTGACAGGAAGATAAGCATTACAAATTCTACCATTTCTAAATACTGTAGAAATCAACATGTTATCTCATATCAGAACCAACATGGTATATTGTATCACAGCTGTAGAGTAGATCTGGTTCTACATGACCTTGTAACAGAGTGGGAAGAAGCTGGCTGAAAAGTTCAGGGCCACAAGGCGTTAAAGGTCACTATTTTCGATGTCAATGAAGTGAATTAAGACCCTGCACGCCATGGTGGAATCAAGATGAAGTTACAGTGGCTCAGCCCAGCACCTTATCTATTACCACACTGGAACAGAAGGACTATATCCCCACAAGGTAGTATAAAGAAGTCCTCCTTTCTCTTTAACAGCCACTCACCCTGTGATAATGATTTTTGGTTTCACGTATAGCTTTACTCATTTACTCATTATTTTGGGGAAGCACAAAGCTTTATAGAGCGTATAAATTAGTATAGAAACATTCCTTATGAGGGTGCAGTCCAAAATTATCACGAGATTGCATTGTAAAAGGGTAAAAAAGGGAAAATGTTCTTAATACATTTTTTAAATTTCAATCAACAGAAACAGAAGCCGTTGGCCAACATTCCGTCTGTCTTGTATAACTATTTTGGGATTATGATTATGTAAAGACCGTGCCAGTGGTCATTCACAGACATCTATAAATCTGTCCAATGTGCTTTTTAAACCCACCATCTGATCCAGAACATGAGGTCAAAACAAATAACAAAAGTAACGTCTGAGTATCAGGTTTCATAATTTATGCAATTGGAAATGATCATGAATCAGCTGTAAATTCAATTTAATTACAATAATGTGATTTTCAATTTCCATAATTAGTGAGCAAAACATAGGGTGTAACAAAAGCTACTTTAGACGTCCACTATACCAAACGTACTGTATATACAAGGCAGCCTCTGTGAGGTCAAAGAGGATATCAACCAGATCTGACATAATCTGAGACTCTTGTACGATATGTAATTCTCTCTTCCAGGTGTTGCAGGGTCATGTGACATGGCCTCATGCTCTATGAGTCTATGTAGTGGTTTCACACTGTGTAGTGCTTTGATCCCAGCAGCATAGCACCATACACACCCACTTGTATGTACAGCCAGGCAGAGGCTAGCCGAGGGCCACCACCTTTGTCCCTACCACGGCTTCTGACTGAGGGCTGTGAGCCAGCTGGTGTGTGTGTGTGTGGTTGTGTGTGTGGTTGTGGGGTGTGTGGGTGTGTGTGGTTGTGTCCAGTCCTGCTCATGTATATCTGTTATCACAGCCATATAATCAGCTTAATAAAAATCACAGAAATACTGCCTCACCCTGCCATGTAAAAGACATGGCCTGGAACTTATTGAGAGACACAGCGATGGAAATAAATAAAAAAAAAAGTAATTTAAAATAGCTGTGCAGCAGCCACGTATGCATGTGTAATCTGATGACTGTCTATGCAGAGCAACATGGGAGGAATTTTGATTGGTATCTTTGAACTCGATTTAAGCGTCACTCACTCAAGAAGCTGGGAATTCATAGTGATCGTGACAGTTACGTTCCCTAATCCCTAGTGCACTGAGATGCACGTTGAGTTACCGGTATGCTGGAGAGAATGCAAGTGAAGGTGAAAAGTATAATATCCTTCTTTAGATTTATTTAGATTTTGCATTGAATTTGTTGTCCATTCAGTGACTTATTAACGAAATATACAAATGAGGCATCATGCATCTACGTTTTTGAGGGGACAAATGTGATTTAAAAAAAAAGAAAGTTACATAAAATTAACAATATCGTCTGTATTTTCAGTGTGCTCCGTCAGTTGGATTAGCAAATGGCAATGAACCACCCGCAGCCATAGATCTTGAATAGCCAGAAGGGACTATATAACTATATAACATACAGTATAAGGCTGTTCTATTCCTATTGCTATATAATATACAGTATAAGGCTGTTCTATTCCTATTGCTATGTAATATACAGTATAAGGCTGTTCTATTCCTATTGCTATATAATATACAGTATAAGGCTGTTCTATTCCTATTGCTATGTAATATACAGTATAAGGCTGTTCTATTCCTATTGCTATGTAATATACAGTATAAGGCTGTTCTATTCCTATTGCTATATAATATACAGTATAAGGCTGTTCTATTCCTATTGCTATGTAATATACAGTATAAGGCTGTTCTATTCCTATTGCTATATAATATACAGTATAAGGCTGTTCTATTCCTATTGCTATGTAATATACAGTATAAGGCTGTTCTATTCCTATTGCTATATAATATACAGTATAAGGCTGTTCTATTCCTATTGCTATGTAATATACAGTATAAGGCTGTTCTATTCCTATTGCTATGTAATATACAGTATAAGGCTGTTCTATTCCTATTGCTATGTAATATACAGTATAAGGCTGTTCTATTCCTATTGCTATATAATATACAGTATAAGGCTGTTCTATTCCTATTGCTATATAATATACAGTATAAGGCTGTTCTATTCCTATTGCTATGTAATATACAGTATAAGGCTGTTCTATTCCTATTGCTATATAATATACAGTATAAGGCTTTTCTATTCCTATTGCTATATAATATACAGTATAAGGCTGTTCTATTCCTATTGCTATATAATATACAGTATAAGGCTGTTCTATTCCTATTGCTATATAATATACAGTATAAGGCTGTTCTATTCCTATTGCTATATAATATACAGTATAAGGCTGTTCTATTCCTATTGCTATATAATATACAGTATAAGGCTGTTCTATTCCTATTGCTATATAATATACAGTATAAGGCTGTTCTATTCCTATTGCTATATAATATACAGTATAAGGCTGTTCTATTCCTATTGCTTTTCCTCTGGGGGTCTGACAGAACTGTGTCAATCACAACACAATGAGAGCACAGGTCCAGGGACAAGGGTGGTCTAACAATGTCATCACAGCTTAACCAAACAGAAGCCCAACAAATGAAGAATGTGACATCCACAACTTGCAAGGCAATTCTGTGAAAAATTCACTAAGAAAAACACATAAACATATGTATAGCGATAGAAGTAACCATTGCAACATGTTCTATTGCATTTAGACTCATATTTTTCCCAGTATGTTTTTCATATGCAGGATCAACAAGCTTGTTGCTTTGGAAGGTCAGTCAGTGTAACCAAACGCTTATGTTTGGAAAGTGGGAGTGATGGGACTGGATGCCTGAATTTACAGTGCATTTAAATGGACTTTTAAGGCTGGTGTTATCATTCTGATTGACAGGGTCATATGATACTTTAGCACCACAGGCTGTATCAAGCACTAAGCATGCACGCTGTAGATTGGAAGAAAAAGCGCAGTCACCCATTGGGCCACACGAAAGACACTCTGCTGTTTTAGAGGGCATGTTTTCCAATGGTAACAAAGTCCCAAACTCGTGGTGGCCTAACTTGCCTAACCCAATTCGTAACATTTGGAGGGCAACCAACTCTTGGATGGCCATATGGATGTATCTCCTCCCCAATGCTAGAATGGATATCATCAAAACTCTTTTCTACGGATTCTTTCCCAATGGAGTTCTCCTTGTGGTGGTGGGGTATTGTACTTAAAATGTTTTGAAGGCTAGCTTGGGAAAATATGATGTGCTCTTGTGCCTATTTGTAGGCCTGCTATAAATAGGTTTGGCGATCTACGCATGCTCATGTTTGAAATTGCACAGTGCCTTGAGCCGGAGAGAGTGGTCAGTCCATCTACAAAGAGACAAAAGGAAAGCTATGAATGGTGAGTTTACCTCAGAGATCTGATGGAAGATAGCTTGTCGATGAATGATGATATCACGGATGTGTTACCAACATAACAACTTACTTTTCCAAAGAAATCTATGTTGCTGATGTCAGGCTCTATTGTATAAGGCATTACACTACAATTGATGAAGACAATAGAAGAGGGTTCATAAATATTGACCAAAAAGGCCATCATCTTGAGTTTGTATCTTGTTATTCAAAATAACTTACTGTCATTTTAATTTCTCTTTCAGCTGCTATCTCCCAGATTTAGACCGTAACAGATAACAGCCACAGAAGAAAACCTCATTTGTGTGTTGGATTGACATCACAATCTGTTGACTTCTCTGAGGAAGTTTCTCCTGAAAATTGAAGTTTGAAAGAGAAACTATCTGTTGGAGAATGAGTTCCAGGAGGTTGATGACACGCTCCTACTCTGTGGGGGACGGGAGGTCCAGCTCCCACAATGGGGATGATGTCATAGGGAGTAGCAGAGCCAGCAGCCGCAGCTACCTCTCTAGTATCAGGCCTGAAAACAGGTACACAACCCCTCAAACCAACACAGGAAATATTACTGTAAATTAACAAGCAACAAGAGGGTTGCTCTCCTTTTGAAATTAAATGTAACCACTGATTCAGCATCATTGCATTATAAGGAATTTATAATGCCCTTTTCAATTAAAATTGGATGGCTTGGATGGAAATAATGTCTCAGTGTGTTAGTTGTAGATAGTTCTGTTAGTTATATTTACATTACATTTGCATTTTAGTCATTTAGCAGACGCTCTTATCCAGAGCGACTTACAGTTAGTGCATTCATCTTAAGATAACTGGGTGAGACAACCACATATCAAAGTCATAGTTGGTTTCCATGGTGTTGTTTACTGTGTTTATGGCTGTTTGAATGGCCAGCTGATAGGCTACACTACCGGCTCATAAAAAGCTATGACCATGAAGGTCAGCTCTCAGCTCTTTATAAATAAACTGCAACTCACTGCATAAGCCGGTGTAAACGCAAACCGTCTTCCTAAACACATCCCACAAATAGAAGAAAAGTTGATGAAAATCCAATCTTCCTACTACTGGTTATGTCTACTTATGGCCAAGTGTGTGCTGCTACCTAGTATGAACTATCAAGTCAAATGAAAACAGGTAACTCAGTAAAATATTAATTGTACAGATTGCATCATCATGTAGTACTGGCTGACGTCAATTAGTGGATTTCCACTGTCAGTGGTATGATCTTCTTTCACTGTAGACACCAGTCAATAGTCAGTCAAAAAATGTAAACCATGTCCTTAGCAGCACCCTATCTTAATGATCTGTCAGAGAGACTGAAATAGATGGCAACACCAGACAGTGACTAGACCTACACATGTTTATGGCCATGATTACAGGCATGAAATATCCACCATTTAAGATGTTGCAAGCTATGGAGTATGGAGTGACATTAGTGCCAACAGAAATGGAATCTGAATCCAATAATTTTCCATTCAAAATACATTTCTGAATACAAACACAGTTTTTGTTGGCACTAATGTCACTCAATAATGATCCTTCAGTACCTGCATTCTGTATTGAATGCACTATATTCATATAGACTCATGTAGGTCTCATTACTGTAAAATTAATTTCATATGGACTAAAAGATGGGAATTTGATGGAAATTTGATAACCAATTTGATATCCAATTAAATGAGATAACCAATTAAAAGCATTTGATAAACAATTTGATAAGCAATTAAAAGCATGACGATCAGTGATAGTTTATGTAAGAGCACTTCTTAGTTCATACTGTATGTATATCTTCATTCATGCCAGAACGCCTATGCATTGTGCCTGATGAGCTGCTTCTATTTGCTTCCTCTCTGCATAGCTACTCTCTGCACAGCTATTCTCAATACAGGCCATCAAGGTACTGTCATCTATTTGTTTCATGAAATTCATTTCAACTAACACCGGCACTTGCTATCTTTTAGCTTTTATTTCGCCTGGCTTATGTTGCCTCCCCGTGATGACATTGAGGATGAAAGATGGAACAATGTGTGCTTGGTGAAATATTTTGGCTGATATTTGATTATAGGGATATTGGATTGCACCAGATATTGCATCACAAACTACATAACACCCATTTTGACCTCTGCAATGCTTATGGAAAGCAAGACAATCCATGGAAATCAAATCACTAGGATATGGAATCACATTACCTTACAGTATGTAGGGTTGAATGTGTTGATGAACATTTCTTTTTATATTTTACAAATTTTGCATTGTATATACCGTATATCTTTCACTGCCCTTATAAAAATTGCTTTGGCCCAGGTGAGAGACATTTGTTTAAATTTGAAAATGTAACTAACTGTGTTATGCAGGAGCACACTACATTGTGTTATGGCACATTTAACGGAGGAGACCCAGCCATCCTTTGAGACAACATTGAAGTCAAGAGCCGTATCGGAAACCTGTAACATCAAGTTCACCTGTGAGGTGTCAGGTAAACCCCTCCGGTGTGTGAGTGGGTGCAATACATTGTTTGTTTGTTTGTAATAGCCTACATACTTTGTTATTGTACTATTACTACTATTATCTATCCGAAGATTTTACAGTAACTGCGAACTGTAGTCTTTATCACTCTGTATTTGTTTCAATTTGTCTTCAGGTCACCCCGCTCCTGAAGTGACATGGTACAAAGATGATTTGCAATTGGACAGATACTGTGGCCTACCTAAATACAACATTTCCCGCAATGGACAAAACCATTCACTGCACATTTACAAGTACGTATCAGGCTTATAATTGTAATTTGTATTGAAGTTGTTAAACGTTCGTAACATCATATTGATGTCAGTTTGGTTTGTATCAGATTTTTAAAAAATTGTGCAGCAACTGTAAAATACAAGTATCTCAAATGTGTTTTCTTTACAGTTGCACTATGGAGGATGCAGCCATCTACCAGGCTTCAGCCAGAAACAACAAAGGCATTGTGTCCTGCTCTGGAGTCCTTGAGGTGGGGACGATGAGCGAGTACAAGATCCACCAGCAGTACTTCGCCAAGATCAAACTGAAGGCCGAAAACACACGCAGAGAGCTGGAGGAGCCCAAGCCATGGGACAAGGAGAACCATGGGTCTCCTGGTGGTCGTCGGCAGGAGACACTGAGGACCATCAGTCCAGACCGGTCCCAGAGGAAAAGACGGTCCCCCATGGACCCCAGCCTCAGCGCCCCCAGCTCTATGGAGGATGAAGGGGTTGTGGAGAACACTCAGGCTCATGCTGGGGAGGCAGAGGCCAGGCTACAGGACTCACCTGTGGTGGGAGAAGAAAAGTGGGAAGCTAACAGGGCTGGGGATTCCAATGTCAATGGACAGGCAGCCATTGCAGAAAATAGCAGCAACAAAGGCCTGACGTATGTTTACGATTCAGTGCAGAAGTCTTTTGCTCCACACACACCAAAAGCATCACTGGCCAAGAAGAAGATAAAGATCTCCAATGGAGAGGAGAGAGGGCTGACGGCTGATAGCCAAGCAGGGAAGGGGCCTGAGGAGAGAGGGATTAATGAAGGAGGAGAGGTCAGTGTGACACCCTGTCTGGTTGAGTCCTCACCCTCACTGGGGTCATCAGACGAGGCCATGGAAGTGGAGATTGCTGTTGAAACTTCAGCCTCAAAGACAGAGAGGGTACAATACATGAAGCAGTCTGAGAGAGCCTCACTGAACAACACTGTGTCAGTAATGGAAGAAGTGAAGGTCCAAGTGAAGGCGAAAGTACCTGTACAAACCCCACCACACAACAGACAGCCTAGCGTCCTGTCTCCTTCTACTGGGCTCCTCTCTACAAGGGAAACCATCTCAGAGAATAAGAGTCAGAATGGTGCAGTGGCTCAGGTGACCCAGAAGTTTGGAAATAACAATATTATGGGGAGTCGGAGTACAGTTCCTCCTGTCACCTCTTCAAAACCACAACCAAGTCCTTCAACTAAACTCAAACCACAACCAAGTCCTCCTTCTGTGATGTTACAACCACAACCAAGCCCTTCAGCAAAACCACAACCACAACAAAATCCTCCTTCTGGGAAACTAAGTCCTTCAGCAAAACTACAACCAGGTCCCTCCGTAACACCACAACCACAACCACAACTACATCAACCAATTCCTTCAGAGAAACTCTATGCAAGTCCTTATGTGAAACCACAACCACAATCACAACCAAGTCCTGCAAAACTACAACCACAACTACATCAGCCAAGTCCTTCAGCGAAATTACAACCACAACCACATCAACCAAGTCCTTCTGCGAATCTACAACCACAACAACAACCACAACCACGTCCCTCTGCTACGCCACAAACACAAGCAAGTCCTTCAGTAACAACTCCACAGGTGTTAAGCAACACATCAGAGGACATTAAAACCTATCAAAGCAACGTAACAGACATGGAGGTAGACAATAAGCCTTCTGCCCTGGAACACCTAAACAGCACCACTACTCCCCTAAAAGCTCAAACTGAATGCCCAGTAAAGGATTCAGCATCAGTGCTTGAGACGCTAAACTCAGATACTTCTTCCATCCGTGGAACTGGAACTGCAGTTGAAGTTGCTGGGGGAACAGTGGAGTCAGTACTAACAACACCCGGTAAGAGCAGTGAGGCTGTCTCTGCCTTGCCTCAGCGTCTGTGTGAACAGTCAGAAGATCAGCTGTCTGTGGAGGAAACAAGCACGTGCCTAAAGAATGTGTCTGTGTCTCGGCTGCCTGCGCTGCTGGGCAAAGAGGTGAGTGTCTCTGCCCTGTCCCTATGAGCTCATGGAGCGCCTAACGTTTCCAAAACACACCAGCCAGATCAGATCAGTAACACAAACACCCACAGGCTATTATTAGACTTTACAAGTATGCCCCTCTCTGTGTGACAAGACGTATGTGTAATGATGCATGTGCTGGCACAGACAGCAAGTATATTGCCACTGCTACATATCGAATGGCTGAAAACATGAATATAGCGATCACAGAATACCTCAAGGCTTGTGTTGTGCGTACGCTTTATACAACAAGGATTTTGGGAGGTCAACAATCTTAGCTTGTTTGACAGTGTGGTGCTTTAAGGCTACTGTGAATAGTCTTGGTGGCAGAAAACACATGGCATGAGAGTGAAAAGCACAATGGAACAGATGGTACAGCAATGATGCCTTAAAAGGTTTTGGATTGGTCCAGACAAAGAGAGAGAGCAGAGAGCATAATGGGTAATATGTTTGCTATCCTTCAGAGTTGAGCTGCACAGTAATCCTCGTCTTTTACTTACACCGTTGGTCACAGCCAGGCAAACAGAGAGGAAGATAATGTCGTTTTTTGTCTCTCATCCAAAAAGTTGTAAATCATTTTAGGCATTGATTGTTTTTTCTCTCCAAAGAAGACATTTATGATTTCATACTATTTGGGCTTTTTGAAACACTGCACCTTCTACTGAACCCAAGTCAATGAAGGTCTAGAAACAAAGTACTGTGAAAATTGTGCTGAGACAGACCTCTGTTCAGACTCTGTTCCACTAAAGTATCCCTATGAATGAGCCACATTCCATTGTCTCCTCACTAAACCTAAAAATATTCCATACAATGGGAAGCTAAGAGCATACTCTCCCTTCTGTACTTGTCATTGTAAATGTTCACATACTCACCATTTGAATATAATTTGTCAGTTGATTCATCAAAGGGGATGCACTATTATTTCACACAACACCATATTTTAGTTCTGTGATATTGAAATCAAAGTAGATGCAATGTGAATGGTCCTTTCAGTAATTCTGGGCTTATCTCATTCACTGATGGACTGAAACAAGTCACACCCGAGCCAATTAAACCCTCTGGTGCTAATTTCAGCTGATTAATTAGATCTTGTGTTTATTTCAACTGAGTTACATATCTCTTACTGTTATTTTAATCTAAGACTAAAGGAACATGAGCTCAGACCAGGAGTCAATCTCACAATCTCTGCACCTGGTCGAAACATTACACTACCTCGTCCTGTACTGTGGTACTGCACTGTGTTTGTGAGGGTATTGTTAATCTCTATGGCTCAAAGGACATTTGAGTGAAGTAATAATCATATCATAATCAAATGAGTGCAGCTTAACAACACTACACTCCCAGTAGCTCTATTAGACACTGTTGAAATATTTCTATCTGAGGGGTTGAACCTGTGTGAATTATAGTGTCAAGTCTATAAGTCATAGCTGTCAAGTCAAGAACAGTTTGTGAGATAGTAACAGAGTTACAGCTGGAAAACAGGATTGCCCCATCCATAGACCAGGTTCCAGTTAGTAAATATGTCTGAGCACTCAGCACTCAGCGTGGTCAACATTGAAAACAAGATTCATTCCATATTTAGATGCACTACATGATCAAAAGTATGTGCTCGTCGAAGATCTCATTCCAAAATCATGGACATTATATTGAGTTGGTCTCCCCTTTGCTGCTATAACAGCCCCCACCCTTCTGGGAAGGCTTTCCACTAGATGCTGGAACATTGCTGCAGGGACTTGCTTCCATTCAGCCAGAATAGCATTAGTGAGGTTGGGCACTGATCTTGGGGGATTAGGGCTTGCTCGCAGTCGGCGTTCCAATTGATCCCATAGGTTTTCGATGGGGTTGAGGTCAGGGCTCTGTGCAGGCCAGTCAAGTTATTCCACACCAATCATTGTCATGCTGAAACAGGAAAGAGCCTTCCCCAAACTGTTGCCACAAAGTTGGAAGCGTCTAGAATGTAATTGTATGCTGTAGCGTTAGGATTTCCCTTCACTGGAACTAAGGGGCCTAACCCAAACCAAGAAAAACAGCCCCAGACCATTATTCCTATTTCATCAAACTTTATAGTTGGCACTATGCATTCAGGCAGGTAGCGTTCTCCTGGATACTGCCAGATGGTGAAGCATGATTCAACACTCCAGAGAACGCGTTTCCACTGCTCCAGAGTCCAATGGCAGCAAGCTTTACACCCCTCCAGCCGACGCTTGGCATTGCGCAAGGTGATCTTAGGCTTGTGTGCGGCTGCTCAGCCATGGAAACCCACTTCAGGAAGTTTCAGACGAACAGCTTTTGTGCTGACGTTGCTTCCAGAGACAGTTTGGAACTGGGTAGTGAGTGTTGCAACCGAGGACAGGCGATTTTTTTACGAACTACACGCTTCAGCACTCGGCGGTCCCGTTCTGTGAGCTTGTGTGGCCCGCCACTTCAAAGCTGAGCCGTTGTTGCTTCTAGACGTTTCCACTTCACAGTAACAACACTTACAGTTGACCTGGGCAGGTCTAGCAGGGCAGAAATATGACGAACTGATTTGTTGGTAAGGTGGCATCCTATGACGGTGCCATGTTGAAGGTCACTGAACTCTTCAGTAAGGCCATTCTACTGCCAATGTTTGTCTATGGAGATTGCATGGCAGTGTGCTCAATTTTATACACCTGTCAGCAACGGGTGTGGCTGAAATAGCCGAATCCACTAATTTGAATGGGTGTATATATAGTGTATTTAGAGCGATCATCTTTCTCCTCTCTGCTATTATCTTTGATTGACTGATATCGCTGTGTCCCTCCAGCTCTCCATCTATGTGTACTGTAGAACTGGTACCATCACTACACACAGGGATAAATGAATACGTATAAATACATACTGACATTTATTTTAAAACTAGTAAAAACATGTGCAGGTGACAGAGCTTTGCACATTGTTACGTTGTGGATATGGAATGTATTTCAGTTTGTCGGGGAAAAGGTCAAGCCTTTGTTGTTATTTTGGTAGACTTTAACACCTACAGCAGTCTCTTTGACGATTTGATCATAAGATAATGCTTTTAAGTTCCACCCTGGTTTTTGATGTGTATACAGTATAACAATGATGTGTGTTTATATGTTATGTACATACAGTATAACAATGATGTGTGTTTATATGTAATGTATATACAGTATATATGTCATGTAAGAATATAAATCTGTCTCTGCTTGTATTGTGCCTCAAGGTTACACATAACCACAGACAGACAGAGAGAGAGAGGAATAGAACACCTGTCGGGCAAGAACCTGTAATACTAACCATACGGAGTAAGCTGGACGGACAATCACCTTCGCCACGACAACGCTCTCCATCGTCATCGGACAGAGAGGTCACACCAGATGCCAACAAGCGGCCTCCTACTTTGAACAATCCTCCGAGCCAATCTGCCTCTGAAAAAATGACGCAGGGCACACAGGATCATTCCAGGGGATCAAATGAGAGCCATACATTACCTTTTACAGAGCCGCTAAAGTCACCCCTTGAAAGCCCGGGTGTTGGTGAGAACACCTTGCGGTGTAGTGTTTCCTCAGTGGGCCAGCAAGGCCAAGTTGAGATAGCTATAAAAACCGTTGGGGAGACAGAAATACAAGTTGACGATAAAGTACAGGGTAATAATTTGGCTCAGTTACACGTAAAGGGAGACAGTTATGAGAGAAGAGCTGACATGGAGACTGTTTATGAAGTTAGCAAAGTTCAGGAAGGTGAAATTGAAAGACTTACAAAAGCACCTGAAAATAAAAACTTTGAAAGTATTGCAGTGGCTGTATCGGATGAGAAGAGGATACCTGTGTTGAAGATAGCAGAATGCCAAAGTCCACATATTCAAAAAATGTATTCTCCAAATCTTTCTCTTAATCCCCGCTTTCAGCCAACTATTCCAGATACATCACAGACGGCAGACACAACAATAAGTGTCCTAAACACAAACATCTCAGAACAACAAACAAAATCCCCAACACCCGTAGCCAAAATAATGTCTATTGCCGAGCTTCTAAGGTCACAAATGGAGAAAAGTGCCCCTATAGAAGTAAGTCCAGTGCCACCCATTTCAGATGCATCCATTTCAGTGGCACCCAATCCAGTGCCACCCATTTCAGATGCATCCATTTCAGTGGCACCCAATCCAGTGCCACCCATTTCAGAGGCATCCATTTCAGTGGCACCCAATACATTGCCACCCATTTCAGAGGCATCCATTTCAGTAGCTACCATTTCAATGCCCCTCATACAAAGTCTAAACACAGACCAACAACCTAAATGTCCCCCATCAACTAACATACAGGATGTGAGAATGAAAAGTCCGGAGTTGAGGATGGATGAGACAGAGTACAGGCAGGAACCTGAGAAAGACACTTGTACAAAGGAAACCAACACATCTGTCAGTTCTATTTCAGCTTCAAATGTAGAATATAGGTTTAGTACCTCTGAACCAGAACGAGTTGAGTCCCTCATAGTTAGTCCTATGACTGAAGCCTCACCTAAAGCTTTTGTTATTCCTCCTATCTCTATCATAGATATGGATGGCACTTTAGAGAATAGTAATCCTCCTGTATGTATAGTGACGGACATTAAAAGTGTCATGGATAAAGACCAGGAGCATCTTCTGGATCATATTGCTGATATTAGTCAGGCTGCGAATAAGAATGTTCTAAGGGAGTCTTCTCTTGTTACTCCAGAGCAGAAGTCCTTGGACATTACAGTTCCTCCTACATCCATCTCATCTGTTACCTTCAATGCAGAGAAACAACAAACACTAGAAAATACAGTCAAAGGGATGGATTCTTCACACTCACTGCCTCCAGTGTTCAGGAGTCAACATGGCATAGACAAAATGTGTGCTTCTCCTCTTTCGGAGCGTTCAAAGGAATCTAGCTCACTTCCTAGCGCCACTGAGAACCAATGTTTTTCTACTAAAAAGCCAGGATTTACAAACAACATTGCAACCACGACATTGCAATTTGTCAGTGAAAAACAGAAAGACTCTTCAATAGAAACTGGTATGATTTTAGGTCGGAGTGAAGAACGCAAACCTGATGTTCCTCAGCCTGGTCCTTGGACTGTATCAAGGTTTGATACCAAGGGTTCCCCAAGTAGTGAGACACAAGGATCAGTACCTGTTCTCACCATTACGTTGGATAGCAAAAGCTCTCCATCCAAGGAGGTGAAAGTTGAGGAATATTCAAAGCCAGACTCTTCAACATCTGTCTCAGTCACTGAAGGCAATACTGGCCTGCTGAAGAGATCAGACAGTGTGTCCCCCATCCCCTCAGCCACCCCACAGGAGCTGGCCTCCGGCGCCAGACGCAAAATCTTAATCCCGAAACCCAAAGGAGAGGACCCTGAAGATGCAGCTTTACCAATTGACACCCAGAGCCCCCAGAGAGAGGAGGTCCCCAGAATGAGCTCCAGGCTCTCCCCAGAGTCCTCCTCTCCCATGTCCCCTGGTCTGTCCCGCAGGTCGCCCCTGCTGCATCCCCCCAACGGCCAGCGCACCACTCCAACAGAGAGACGTTCCCCACTGCTCAGTAGGAGGAAGCTGGCTCCACCCCCAGAGGCCCCCAAACAGAGCCAGGAACCTGCCCTAGAGACAACAGACACTGCCAAGTCTGAGGAGAAACCAGCTGAGAAGGACAAGCATAACCCATTCAAAGGTAAACTCCTTTCAAGATATATCAGCTTAGTGTAAAAAAAAAAAGGGGGTGGCTGATGTTGGCATGCTTTTAGAGAGTAGCTAGTGTTATTCAATTAAATTAACTGTTGGAGTCAGTGTAGTTTTCTTTGGCTAAGCTCCAGTAGGGAGTGTTAACGAGAGCCTCCGTGCCTCCTATTCTTGCTTGCTTTGACACTGTCACGAGATGGGGCGTCAGTCATATAAATAGAATGAATAGAACTGGCTTGCAATTTGACTGGGGACAGCCATTCTATTCATTCTATTTCTATGGGGCAGCTACTTGCCAGGGGGGATTAAATGGAGGCTTAACTGATATAGTATCCATATTACTTAAACTTAGTAAGCTGAAACATAAGAAAGTGTTTATCTTTACCTTGTTGTGCCTGTCTGTCGGGGGTCCCTCTCTTACTGGCACTAATCTCTCTCTCTCCCCCTCTCTCTCCAGCTCCTCAGGTCATCAGGAAGATTAGGGGAGAGCCCTTCTCAGATGCGGCAGGACATCTGAAGCTGTGGTGCCAGTTCTTCAACATTCTTAGTGACTCCACCATCAAGTGGATCAGGGATGAGGTGGAGATCGCTGAGGTTAAAAGAAGGTAAGTTCTCCATGCAGGCTTTGACGTGAAATACCGTAGCCAACATTTGTAAAATAGAAAATAGAAAGCCGGTATTCCTGATGGCCACCATGTAAAGGTGTTGTAGAGACACCATGTGGCTGAGAAACGCTATAGTTAGAGCTTTCTAAAACTCTATTATTTTGCCGTTCTGCCCATCCCTGACTCCTGTGTGTTTCCCAGTGCAGGAGATGAGACTCAGGTAGCGTTGGCTATTGTCCAGACGTCCAGCAGAGACTGTGGAGTTTATGGCTGCACCATCACTAATGAATATGGGACAGACACAACAGACTTCCTACTCAGTGTTGACAGTATGTACTCTAGTGTCTCAGTTCAATCTCTGAAGTTTTAATGGTTCAACACGCTATCTCCTATATCTTTCTATCTCTTATCTTTCATTCTTTTTACTCTGTCTCGTTTTTTGCAGTATTCTCTGGCATGTGTGTATCTCCTATATCCTTCAAGCTTTATTTGTCACATGCACAAGTACAGTGAAATGCTAAACTTGCAAGCCCTTCCCAACAAATGTCAAAATAGTATAACAAAAAAACAGGAGAAATAGAAGAATGTAAGTTATATACAGGGTCAGTGCCAGATGTACAATGTGTAGGGATACTGGAGTAGTTAAGGTAGATATGTACATGTAGGCAGGGATTAGGAGAAACTGACTGGTAGCAGGATAATAATAAAATAAAATAATAATAATAATAATAACAATAATAGTAAACAATATGGCATCCGTAAAAGTGGAGGGTGGGTGTGTGTATGTGAGTGTATGTGTGGGTGTTAGT